>JACEGR010010449.1:0-19039 GCA_014170235.1 Listronotus bonariensis
GTGGCTCGTTTTATTTGGAATGTACAGTATACACTGTTCGATAAATGGGTAACATCTAGAAGGCGATGGCTTGTACTATGATATTAAGGTAGAGACTTTTAGTACAAAGCAATCTTTTTGAAAAATGTGCAAAACGTAACATCCAAAGGAAAAGCATTTCACCGCCAAATTGTTTAATACACTCCCCTTAGTATGTACTCATTGTAATCTGGAGGGCTAGCCCTCTAAGTAGTGGTGAAAAGTAGTTTTCGCAAATATTTAAAAATAGTTAGGGATCCCTGGACCATTTTTACAACTTTATTTTGACGAGACGACCAACTTTTTTCCTTACAAAAATTTTCTTTGGTGGTAGCATACGGGGTAGCAGAGATCAAATATGTTGATTTGATCAATATCAAAAAAACCACCTGTGGGTGTTAAATTAAATAAATATTATTTAATCAACATAAAAAATCATCTGGTTAGTAGTTATTTTTCACGACATCGTAAACCATACATGTTGGTGGTCGAGGACTCTTTGATAAAACCTTATATTTTGAATGACTTTTTTTCGGTTTATTTACCTGTACATTTGTTAAAATTTAAATTCTACAAGTAATTCCTAATAAATATTACCTATAATATATTCATTAGACTGGGCCAACAAAATCTGTTATAATATATATATATATATATATATATATATATATATATATATATATATATATATATATATATATATATATATATATATATATATATATATATATATATATATAATTAAAGGTAAAGTTCTTTGGGCATATGGCTCATCAATGACTATAAAAATTAATAAATAAAAATACCCTGTAAGAATTCGGCTACTATGGTTGGTTGTTTAAAAATTACGGAGTCTCCAAAAGAAAATGGAATACCCCGGGCCCGACCAAGACGGTGACACGTGTTTCTTCTTCGTTAAGACTTGTCAAACCGCTTCAGGTCGCTAGACGCCTTGATGAAGACCCGACTGACTGTAAATATTCTTTCCGTCGATCAGAACTAATAAATACAGACAGCAGTGCCATCTCACCATTTTCTTTTGGAGACTCCGTAATTTTTAAACAACCAACCATAGTAGCCGAATTCTTACAGGGTATTTTTTATTTATTAATTTTTATAGTCATTGATGAGCCATATGCCCAAAGAACATTACCTTTTAATAATGTATTTATATCAAGGCTCAAGAACCTTTCACTTTTATATATATATATATATCAAAAATATTTTTCAGGGTGACAAAAAACTATATCGTGAAGGTTTGAGTCCATATTATTAATATTAAAACGTCTATATTCCCCATTAATAGTTTCACGACAGTCTTTTTTTATGCAAAACTCACAAACTGTTGATCTGAAAAATTTTACCAACACACTTTTTAAAGAAAATTTAATTCTCAATAAAAAGCTCTCCGAAAATTGTTGTCAAATAAGCCGTTTCCATGTAATCGGGCTTTGAACATTGAACAATTTTTTCAATTTTGTTTCTTGAGTTTGGATTTTTGTGACTTCTACAAATTTCAATATTTAAATAAATCCAATACATGTTTTTAAAGAAAATTTACTCCTTCGAAAGTTATTCGGCGTTGAAATATTTCTTTTGGGATCATTTCAACGTCGAATAACTTTTGAAAGAGTAAAGTTATTTAAAAATGTTAAGAGACCCTTTTTGTAGTGCATCAAATTTTAAATATTGATATTTGTAGTAGTTACAAAAATTTAAACTTAAGAAACAATATTGAAAGCCAGATTACATGGAAACGGCCTATTTGAGGATAATTTACCAAGAGATATTATTGTGGGAATTTTATTTTGTTTAAGAATGCGTGTAGGTTACAATTTACAAGTTTTGCAAAAAAAGGATTGTTGTTAAAAAATGTTGGACGCGAAGGTAAACCTCTTAATATTTATATTAAAGGCCTTTACGATATATTTTTTGCCACCTTGAACAATATTTTAAATATATTAAAAAAAAATGTAATTTTTTTGGCACAGTATAATATCCGTAACCTATCTCTTGTAGTTTTAGAGAAAAATGTTAAACCAACTACACATCATGTAGTCATAAGGAAAAACTTGATCTCCAATTTGTTTGTAATTTAATATAGAATACTTTTGTATTTAATAAGTTTTGCGTTAAACCGCATTGTTTTCATATTATTTACAAAAAACTACCTTTTTACCACTTACCACCCTTACCTGACGCTCAAATTAGTGTAACATTTTAATACATACTAAAAGAAGTGTATGGAACTGTAATAGTTATTTCCCTTTGTATGTTAAGGTTCAGGTATAATTATTGTACCCAATTAAAACGTACTGCTAAGAAAGTGCCAAGTTGTCTACCCGGTAGCGCAGAAACAGGGTCTTTTAGCTGATATTTTAGGGTAGTAGTAATTTAAAAATAACGTCCGTGGTGGCACTGCCGCGTTGTCTAAAAGGTCCTGTGAAATACAAAAACTGCATGTTTCAGTGCTTGCACAACGTTAACGGAACAGGAGAAAAGATGGGTTAAACATCTAATAAACCGACACCCACGGTACTCTGGTTACTCTGGTACTTAGGCATAAGCCTGCGTGGTCTGTCACAAAGATAAAAAGAGTTTATTGGGTTGTAACTTTACAACAGATTTAATGCGGTTACAAAAGACCAATTAAAATCATGGTTTAAATTGCAATGCATATTACTGATCAAGAGTATCTGGATGTAAGGTAATTTTGCCTTTTAAACTCTAAAATTATTAATTCGTTTATGTCTTTTTCAGAGTAAGTTTTTTAATTATAAAATTATACATACATTTTCTTTCGCATATCTGGGAAATGTTGTAGTTCGTCGATAAAAATTCTTACGAAGATTAACATTTCATATTGCTTTGTATCTACTGCCCAGTTGATTGCATAAAATAATATATGGTAAGCAACTTTGGGTTCCTTAATTTTTTAAATTCTAGAAACTTTCTTGCCAAACTCTAAAAAATAAAAATTTACCTACAGCATATCAACAATGTAAGCCACATGTTAAACTATTACAATAAAAAAAATAAAAACGTATTAAACTTTTTTTAAATACAGGGTTTGGTTCTGACTTCAACCACAGAGAGACATACGCAACGCGGACAGATTCCGCTTCCGTTGACGCATGTGTGGCCTATCGAACGCCAGCTGGCTCAAGTAAAGCATCATACCTACACTTATCAAATGCGATTTGCGAATTGGGGATTCAAATGACACATTTGAAGTAATAAATTGTGTCTACTAAAGTTCGCGCCATATGGAAAATTTTTAATTTTTTAATAAAAATTACTAAAATAGGTGCGGCTAATAAGGCCTAGCTAAGGGAGATTTAAAAACTGTACAGTATATTTAACACATTTTATTGTAAATCAAATCTATGTACTAATTAGTATAAAACGCAAACAAAAAAAAATAAATTTGGCGTACACAAAAACAAAATTAAACATTTTCGAAAACCTAAATAGGTCTTATTATACTATAGTAGGGTAATAAGGCCTAGGATTATATTATACTTAAAAAATTAAATGGACCTGGTACATTTGACAATTTTGATTAACAATAATAAGAATGCCTTGTTTAAACTTAAGTTTTAAAAAATAACAACAAATTTTTCTTTCTTATCACTTTTCAACTTTAGTTTATTAGACCTTGCGTAACCTTGTGAAGTGATCATCAATATATTTTTATAGGCTTTCTTGCTCTGACCGGGTTATAAATTGGCTTTTATTCTGGATATTTTTGAATGTTTTTTAGTAAAGGTTTAAACCAGTATTTACCTGCGATGCAAGCCTGTTTGTTAAAGTTATTTGTTGTTATTCTTGCAAAATTTAAAAACCAAATGTCGTACAATCCATGGTAAAATCCTACTTCAGAAAACTTTATAATTCTGTTAAAAAATCTGTTACTTGTCCTTATTAAAAGTATTTTTGAAAAAGTCTTTTTCAAACTGATAATATTTTTGAACCTTTAAATTCTAGCGGTTTTTATGGGTTTAGCGTTCCTCTGCTGACTCCAAGTCAGTTTTTAACCACAATATTTATTTGAAAGACATTGTGGTTGTAGTCACTAAAAATACCAATATTTCAATTGGCACATTTCCTAAGGTTTAAAAACCTAAAAATGCATTGTGAAACAAAAATGTTGATGTAAAAGGAGGGGGATAATAAGGCCTATGATCAAATTTGGAAGGCCTTAATAACCGCACACAACGTTTATGAAAAAAAAAAAAAAACTAAATAAATCATGTTTGGACCATAATAAATATTTTAAACAAATGTCTTAAAAACAAATAATAATAGAAAACTATACTGTAAATGCATAAATGTAGGTAAAATATTACAACATATAGGTACTTATGATTAAGTTAAACCATTTTTTATTATTTCGTGCCGCAAAACTACCCCTCACTATAAATGGCGTACCATTAGTGACAGCGAGCAAGATAACGTGCTACAACTAGCCTAAATCACAATCTGTGCGTATTATTTACATGTGAATGTGGCTATGGGGGTAGGGGACATAATCCCGGAAGTTCTCCCCTTTTACACTCCCGAAATTTTGGGATTAAATTCCCTAAATCCTAGGATTTTCGGTATAAATAAAATTTCATGTTTTTAAAATATTGCATGAAACGTAACGTACTTAGTTTTCCTATCAATTTTTTGAGTTGTCAATGCTAATAAAAAGATAAAGTCAGCCATTTTTATTTCCCAGCTAATTTTAGTCAGGTTTACATGGTAACACTCCGCATCACGCAAGTATTTTGCATTGAAATATGTTTATTTAAATTATATTTTGGATATTTTACTTTTTATTATTTATAGGGTTAATTATTGCTTTAAGTTTGTTGTATTGTATGATTGTATCACAAATTGCCAATGTTTAAATGCGATCAATTAGAAGTTATAAGGGGTATGTCGATGTTGAAGAAATACAGTTTTGTTTTTATTTTTAAAGGTACCTAATCAAGACGACTGTGGAAATGCCTTTATTAAAAGAGAGTTTGTATCAAGTTGGTTGGTTTATTTGTTTTTGGCTCTGGTCCCTTTCGGTCCAATTTACTAGCTCATTCGGGGAAAATCTGGATAGTCGAGCTCGTAGCTCCCAGAAATTCCGGATTCTTTCACTATAGTTTGTCTTAAAATTATGAAGTGACATGGATTTCGGCCATCTTCTCTGGAACTGCCAATGTTATTGCGCATAACGGGTTTCTTTCAGTGTTGACCCCCCTCCCGCGACGTCCGCCTCCATTCTCCGCCATTGGAAAACACCTCGTGCAGCACGCCAAACAGGAAAGATCAGGTTATAGGAATCTTCACTCACAGCGCCTGGTTCCAGAAAAAAGATGCCTTCTGAAAGTTCAGCTGTGAGTTTCCTATCTTCCTTGGGGCACCAGAACGTCTTCTGCATCCTCCATGCACGATACCACGTGAGAGTCGCATGGACCCCCTTCCGACGTCCTACCACGACCGAGAACGAACGGAAACTGTTGCATCAAGTTGATTTTTTCTATATTTTAATTAGTTTGTTTTTTGTTTTAAAGAAAACTCTTTTTTGTTCACATTTTTTTCTATTCTTAAAGAAAGTTTAAAAAATTAAAGCTGATTTTTGAATATTTTCGCATTTTTTGCACTCTACCTTCAAATCCCGAAATTATCTGTGCCCAGTCCCAGAATCCCGGGACTGAAAAAAGACTCGGGAGTATAACCCCTACTTGGGGGACACAGATAATTTTTAAATTGGATTTTAATTAGGCCTTATTACCCGACAAGCCTTATTAGCCGCACCTACCTTACTTATAAAAAGCTGCATGGTCACCGCTATCACTATCGCATAAATAAAAAATAAAAAAAATAATTTTTTGTTAATGAATAAGTTTACATATTTAAAATTATTTTAAATCCTACACATTATTCCCTTATAATAATTTTCGATATAGTCAAATATAACAGTACTTTCTTAATAAGAAAAATTTATATTTTTTGAGATACCTCGTAAACCACTGAAAAACAATATATGATGGTTGCAATTTAAGTTTTAGACCATGCAGAACTTCTCATAAAGAATCATTTTTTATAATAAAATTAATACTGTAAAAATTTTCCATATAGTGCAAAGTTAAGTAGACTCACTGTATTAAAAAAACGAACTACTTTTCATTATTCTACTATGTTTAATTTAAAAACAAAGTCCAAGTAGACGCAATTTATACGGACTTCTCTAAAGCGTTCTAGAGGGTCAACTTTGATAACATGCTAGCAAAACTGTTAGCTACTGGATTTGCTCCACATTTGATAAACTGGTTTTCAAGTTTTTAAAGGACCGAACCCAGAGCATAAAAATAAAAAATTTTGTTTCAGACAGTTTTTGATTTCTTCGGGTGTGCCTCAGGGGTCTCACTGCGCTCCTCTGTTATTCGTGAACAATATTTGTAATGAGCTGCACCATTCTAAGATGTGTCTTTTCGGGGATGATTTAAAAATTATGATATGGGATAAAGTGATGCTTTAGAGGGACTTGGACGCTCTATGGGAATGGTCACTGAACAATAATCTTGTACTTAATTTTTGGAAAATGTTATTATATTCGTTTTTAGGGGTACAAAGAAATTTTATACATCTTATGTCATAGATAAATAAAGCTTGGGCTATGTAAACAAGATTAAAGATCTTGGTGTTTGATTTCTGGAAAATCTTAGCTTTGCAGGGCACATTAATAAGGTGAGTCTTAGGGGTAAAGTACGAAGGCTGTAAGTTCAACACAGCTACATCATCAACAACCAAATGTTTACATACAAAAGCACCGACTTGCCATGTATTTTTTTACTATAGGCATCGCTTAATTGTAGCACAGAATAACTAGCTACCGCAAATTGTAGATATAAGGTTTTTGTAGTCGATAAGATGTGGAAATTTGAATGCTATCAACGAGGCTATCAAAGTATGACGTAGCGGTGTTTAACTAACAGCGTTTGAACTCTATGAGACTGCTTGGTTTTGTCCATAGAAGCTGCTTTAAATTCTCACTTGACACCGCCAGACTTCTGTACTGCTCCTTGGTTAGGCCAATTTTGGAATATTCCATAGTAGGAGAGCCCAAGATACTAAGTGGGAAGTTACTCGAGCGTCATAGAGACCTATTGGGTCGCAAAGCTTAAATGATAAGAAAAAAATATTATATAATGTATAGCCTTTCATCAGTGCGGGAAGCGGCTATAGACTTTTAAATATGTCAAAAAAATACTGTTATTATTTCGACTTGTGGAAATCGTTCGAATCGTATTAAATTATAGGTTTTGCGTTATCCTTGAATTATATTCATAAAAAAATAAAAATAACCACGTTCGAGAATGTCAATATGACGTTTTTTTTAAACGTTGTAGCCCTCCGCTCTCTTTACGTCACTCTCAAATTGTCCGATTAGTGGAATATACACTGTTAAGCATGTAATTAACTCACCCCTATCTTAATCTGACGGACTCGAAAATTTCTGATGGATATGGTATTTTTGTTTTTACGATCGCCCCTGTATACAGGGCTCACATTTGGTGGAAGTATTTAATCGGGTACAAGTTATCCTCCGGTATATTAATCTGCCGCGCTGTAATAACTTCCGAAATCCACCTCTTGGGCTCCCCTACCACTACTGTGGTATGGTCACCACAGTATGCTGTTCATTCTGACTTGCTGGAGAGGGTCCAGAACAA
Organism: Listronotus bonariensis; assembly: GCA_014170235.1. Classification (NCBI taxonomy): domain Eukaryota; kingdom Metazoa; phylum Arthropoda; class Insecta; order Coleoptera; family Curculionidae; genus Listronotus; species Listronotus bonariensis. Next base: position 7,734 of record JACEGR010010449.1, read on the forward strand.
ATTTCTGCGATTCGCCGCATACAAGTCTGGGATAAGGATGGAAAATTACCACCGCCCTGATTTGCTTAGGAGACTAAGCCTACAAACTTTACAGCATAGACGTCAACTTTATGATCTTGACTGTCGCGACCTTCTATCACAACTTAATGTCCCCTCTCGTAGTCTTCGGAATATTAATTTATACCATACGCGCCCTCATACCACAAACTATGGAATGCACTCACCAATGGATAGAGCTCTCGTGTGCGAACACCTTTGGTACACAAGTGGATGTTTTTAACTGCACGTTGTCTCAATTTAAGTCTCTGATTAATCAAATAATAGTTCCTTAATAAATTATTACTTTACTTGCAGCTGTGATCTTTTTGTGATTTGTATATACATATTGTTGATCTGCCTATATGTACCCAAACAGCAAAAACTTTCCGATGAGCAATCCACTATATAAGTAAAGCACGGGTCTCGCGATGCTTTATGTTCGCTCCACAGCTTAACCATTGTTTGGTAGTGTAGCCCAGCTCTGCAGCAAGGTCGAGAAATAGTGTGAACGCATGCTTTACTTATATGGTGGATTGCTCATCGGAAAGTTTTTGCTGTTTGGGTACCTGTTATCTAATTGTAACTTTGTAATTTTTGTTCAATTGTAATACTCGTTGTAAAAATGGGATATCCCGTCCATTTAATAAATAAATAAAATAACATAACTGCAAAAATAAATCTTACGAAAATATCTTTTGCTTCCCGACTTCTGATTTCTATCACTCCATGCTTAGCAAGTAGTCTTTCCAAGCACAAACGAATGGTGTTCACTACTAGCACGGAAATCCAATCCTCTTGTTCCTCAGTAATTTTAGTTAACACTGTTTCAATCAGTTTGCCGTAGGTTGCATAATTCTAAAAATAAGGTTAAATTATTTTTTAAGAGAGTCTCGAAGCCGATTTAGAAAGGGAATAGAAAAAACGCATGATATTAAAAAAATCGTAGCAAGTAAACGACACAAGATAGTGAATTGCGGTTTTATCTGTAGGATTGGCTTGATGAATTAGAGTTATTAGAGCAAATGGAGGTCAGTTTCTGTAGTATATAGAAATATGAGTTTTTTTTTAATAAAAAGCGTTGAATTTGGCCAAAACTGTACACTTAAGCAGTTGGCAAACATTTCTTTTTGTCAAACACGTTTGTCAAGTACGAAAATTTGATCGAACAATAACCGCAGACTTTCAATCAAATTCCGTTAGTTTGGTAATTTCTTTTAATATTCCTAAGTCTGACATGTTGGTATTCATTTTATGACAACAAACTGTAGATATTTGATAACACAAAGCGTACACCTTTAAATATGCTTGTCAAGCAGTTCATCATTCTAAATTTTTATCAATTATGTCAAGCAAGTTTTAAAGTTGACAATCAAAACGGCATATGATCCAATTGCCGTATTTAATAAACGTGTTTGACAAAAAATTTGAACTTTTACCGGCTGCGTGAGAAAAATAGTTACAAATTTTGTCACGTTCAGTTTTTATTATTCTGCTTGCTACTATATTCTATACACATCGTGCTAGTTTGATGCGTTCAATTGACTTTCGGTGTATTGAACATTGAAAGGTACAGATTGTTTTTATTGATTTATTTAAATTTACAATTAATAATATTAGTATATTAACGCTTTCTAATACTGCACACATTAACTGTTAATGGAAAATTATTGCACAGTGAAATAAGGCCAGGCACTAATAATACCGGCCTTATTTTGACATCTGAGCTTGCGCAGATGCGTGGTAGGATAAGGACTCCCTTAATAAGTATAATGCCTGGCTTTATTTATGTCGGTTTTAGGTCGTGCCTTTTTTTGGACCTATTTTAACTTCAGAACTGTTCGTTTAACCGAACGACTGCCGACCACAAAAACGAAAAGTTTTTAGAAGTAAAAAAACTTAAAACCTTGGTTTTTTAAATGTATTTCTGTAATTGTGTTAAACAAGTTCCTACAACTCAAAACAATAAAGAAAATCCACTAAAATTTTTCCCCTTTTTTGGTTTAATGGTACTGTCAACATGATTCGCAATAACTCTAAATTATGGAACAAGCACTATTTAAATAAGGTCGGTATTAATAATTCCCAAGCTTAATAAGGCAACTTGCAATAATTCTTTATTTACATACTTACTTTGTCATAATATTTCATAATCGTTGAGATGCACTCCATTGGCAGTATTTCTAAAAATGCCATATCAACAATATGCATTGCGTATTTTTGGGCATCAGAATCTAGAAAGTGTTTTATTAAGTTTAAAAAGTTTATAAGATTAAATTTGTTAAAATAATTTAAAAGACTATTTCTAAACTCTAAACCTGTTTTGACAAACATAAACTAAGCGAAAATATTTATTATATTTATTAATCAGGTGGAAAAATTGCAACAAAATGGTTAAAATTAGAGTCAAAAGCTGTGTATGACATTTTTAAGGATGGTTTTTATTTGGTAGATTATTAAAAAATACCTCCAACTTTGCCAACACTCAGTTCAAATATATCCATTATTTGCCTCTGTTTTGCTTCATCGTCTAAGGAAGGCTTTAAATGTTCCAATTCACGAATCCTCTTACTAATATTTTCCAATTCCTTGCGGAAGCTTTTGTATGCAGTACAAATTCTATCGAATGCCTAATAAGAGATAAAAGGATGATCAAATCGTCGGTTTAAAGGTAAAAGTCACTAAGGAACAATTTTTATGTTGGAAAAAAAACGCAAATTTCATGAAAAAAAAGATAAATCTTAATCGTATCAAAAGTAACGAATGTTATTGTTACCCTAATTCATAAACCTCGTAACTGCAGAATTGATCAAAGTCGAGGTTTTTGCGCCATCCCCCAACTTGACAATGAAAAAATATTACCCGAAAACATCATACTCCAATCATAATAGTAGCACACTAACAATTAATAAAATATATTAGCATCGCAAAAAACTTGAATCTCTATGTCTAATTTTCGATTTTAGAAAAACGAGATTTGCGAATTATTGTAACGTAATAAAGAGCTGCTTTTAATTAAAAAAAATCTACAAATTGTGAGGAACAGTTTTTGTACTTGTGAATTTTACCCCTTTTTCCCCCTGGAACTTTAGTGAATTATTTAAATATTGTATAGCAAATTTAATAAAAAACAAAATTAACTTTCTTTAAAATATCCAAATCTTCTGGTAACTCTTTAAGTCACCTAAGTTCTTAAATGCATTTATAGCATAGGGTTTTGTGCCTCCTGTTATCGAAACCTAAGAAGGTACTACTTTCATTTGTATGTATGACAGGGCAGTGTTTATTGGACCATAAGATATACATAGGATTTTTCAAGAAAATTGCGCACACTCGGAAAATACCCTTTAATTTTCAAGATAATTATACCGGACAAACAAAACTGTGTTCAAATTCAATGTTATACAGTGTGGTCCATTAAGTATGCAACAAATGGAAAACTTTTTTATTGGCAATTTGTCAGAAAATTTTATTCTTAAAAAGGTGGTGCATGGTCCGGCTCTTCCCCTGTATAACACCTAGTGCTACAAAACCTTTTGCAATTCCTATATTAAATAATAATCTTAATAAACAAAAGCTACCACTTAACGAGAAGATAATTAAAATCGGTTAAAAATTAAGATTAAATTTTAACAAAAATTTTCTTTGGTCGGTATTTTTTGTCCAGGAGTGCTTGATTTTTCAGTTATTAATTTTTTTTTTCTTTCTTTATTTGTTTTATGAATAATCTTTTTCGTATTTGTAACATCCAAAACTACAACAGCCGCCAGATTACTTGTTATCTGTCTCTTTTTAAGCGATCTCACTTCTTTGCAGTGTTGTCCGACCTGTTTTTAAATACGGTTGAAGACGCGACGTTGATGACGTCATCATTAACCGAAAAAATGTAATGATTTTCAACCGTTAACAACCGTTTACAATAAAACTAATTCGATTCCGATATTTTATTTCACTTCAAATTAAGATCTTCGAGTAGTGCGGTTCATGTTTACGTAGAGGTCTACATAGACCTCCCGGGTAGGCGATTGAAGGCATCGTACGAGCGTGGCTGTACCCTTGGGGATCGAGAAAAGATTCACGCTAAATTGGGGCTTCTTTCTTCTGGGGCTAAGCGCTGTGAGTGAAGATTCCTAAAGCCTGAAGTTTTTACGTTTTGGTGTTGAACACATGGTGTCCTCGTATGGTCGAGGAGGTGCGCACGCCTGCGGAAATACGTCAGGAATGAAAGTGACGGTTATGCGCGACACCAGTAGCAGCCGCTGGCTAGATAGTCGCAATTTATGCATTGCATCGAAGAAAGTACAATAAGTATTAACAATTAAAAAGTGAAAAGATCGGGAGCCACTAGGGGCACAGGCCCGACTTACTGGAGACTCCTACCCAGAATACAACCCCCTCTCACAGAGGGACGTACTGGCAATTGGACCCTCGGGGACCTAAGCCACAAACAAAGAAGTCAAGTCAAGTCAAAAGTATTTTTTACTGCGGCCCTCAAACTTTTCTAGTAAATTTAATTGGCCCGCGAAGGTATGTAGTTTGGACAGCCCTGTTCTAGATAGTCAATGGCAATACGCCTAGGACTTTTTAGATTCAGTCCCGTCTTTTTTGGACATGGCTTACAATCAGATCTCAGTAAAAGTAAATAATAATAATAAAAACTGCACCAGGAAAAAATGTTAGTGTTTTACTTTATACACCACTATGTAATTTTCTGTATTGACTTGTCTTGCAACCAAAAAACTTATTTAATCTGTGTAAAATGCAAAAAAATATTTACACTTAAACTATTTATCAATACAGCCTAAAAAAATGCTAAAATTTCTTACCTTAAATTTAGTCTCGTTATCGTTATATCCCAGACGCTCCAAGCAGTTAGCAAAGAACGCCTTGGACATATTGAAGAGAGATGACACTTCTCTAGTTTCTTCTGTTTTCGATAAACGGTCTGAACTGAGTTTTCTTATTCTCCATATGAGACTCCAGTGGCAACATGCCATCATGTCTTCCAAATACTTTGCAAATAAAAAAATATGGTAATGTTAAGTGAAAACACGGATTTTTTTGTTTTTAAATAATATATTAAAGCACTATTAATTTTTTGTCCCTCCTTTACAGGGTGATTCAAAAATCGAACCTCAGGCGGAAATTCTAGGTAATAAAATAGAGGGGGATTTCTTCTTATACCCATTTTTCACAATAATTAAAAGAAATGTTGGAAAAAAGTAAATAAACAAACAGTAATAATCTTATAAATCGTGAACGGTAAGTAATACAAAAAAAAAAAATAAAAAATTGTTGTGTTCCATGTGGCAACACCGCAGGGGTGAAAAACTCTGAGGGGTTTACGGCGCACATGCGCGTAATGTTGACCGGATGAAAAAGGATTCGAATAAAATCAGTTGGTTTCCTGGTTGGCTTCCCGCTCGGTTCCGTTGGTTCGTTAGCATTGTAAATTAAATGTAGTTTAAGAAATTAGCACAACGCCGTACTGACCATTTGTGAACGTGAACATATAAATATATTGTAAGGCTGTAAACTGTAACGATTGTAATAATAAAGATTTAATAAACGAAATATATAGCACTGGCGACGAGGTAATAATTGGTAAAACGTGCCGTGGTCGTGTGTAAAAAAAAAAAGTGTCCAAAATGGCCGACGAAAACTCCATGCCGGCGAAATTCAGACAATTTCACCCAGAGATTGAAGACTTCACTATATATGAAGAATGCTTGGACAATCATTTCGCAGCATGTGGCGTGACTAACAATGAAAAAAAAGTTGCCATTTTACTTAGTTCAATAGGATCAGAACCGTATACGTTATTGCGTAACTTATGCTTTCCGGACGCTCCGAAGCAAAAAAGTATAGTGAATTGAAAGAACTTTTAACAGGACACTTTAAATCTAAAAGTAAGCACGTGGCGGGAACGCATTAAATTTTACAAAATCAATCAGCAGGATGGAGAAAATGTGAAGCAATTTTATTCCAGACTGAGAAGCATGGCAATAAGTTGTAGCTTTGGAAATGACCTAACAAAAATTTTGGCTCATCGTTTTTGTGTGGCTTAAAAAGCGGAACCATTCAACAACGGCTGTGTGAGGAAGATGAAAACTCCGACTTGAGTCATCTGCTAGAGCTGGCAACAATGGTTGAGACGTCAAAAGGGGCGGATACTTCATCGTCGTTGCAGGCGCATGGCTTTGGGAGTGTGAATATGGTCAACAGAACGAGAGGCTATAAGAAGAACAGAAATAGCAATAACCGTGAAGCATTCCAGTTTCGAGCATCCGAACGAGCACCCCCGGTCCCGGCCGGCGACCGATGACGACAGCAATCACCAACCATCAACGTCACGATCGAGGCCACGGTCAACATTCCAGCAGCCATCAAAAAAACAAGATAAGTAGTAAAACTTTTTCTAATTTAAATAAATGTAAACATTGTTTAAAAAACCATCCTTCTGAAAATTGTTATTATAGACATGCAAAATGTAATTTATGTTCTAAAATAGGGCATATACAACGGGCATGCTATAAAAATCGATGTAATTTTATAGAAAATACTGAAAATGAAAGCATATGTGAGTATGATAACTCTTATTTAGAAAATGAGCGGGAAGAAGATGTTTTTATTGTCAAAGTAACAATAGTATGGGAACCAACTCCAACAAAAATGTATGTGTAAATGTATTTGGAGTGAGTGGGACTGATAGTCACAATCCTTTTAAAATAAATGTTTTGATCAATGGAAAACCAATAAAAGTTTTTATTGACAGTGGCGCTGGCTTATCAGCAATGTCAAAACAAACATTTTTAACACATTTCTCTAATTTTAGGTTAAAACAGGATGAAACCATATTAAGAGGATATGATGGGGGCTCATTTAGGCCAGAAGGTTATATCACACTCAATGTTATTTATCGTGGAGTCACTAAACCAGTAAAATTTTATGTAGTGGAGGGTGCCACTGCAGACATACTAGGCCGTGACTGGATGGAGACATTTGAGGTGAAAATTGAGTTCATTAATGAGGTGTCCATTGATAATGAGGTAACAAAGTTGATTAACGAATTTCCTGAAGTTTTTACTGATAAATTAGGTAACTATACTCACTCTGTAGTTAAAATTCAACTAAAAGAAAATGCTCAACCTATATTTTGTAAACATAGAAGTGTTCCATTTGCTTATAAAAATGAAGTATTGAAAGAGTTAGATAAATTAGAGGGAGAAGGGGTGATTGAGCCTATTGATAATTCTGAATGGGCGACACCGATAGTCCCGGTTGTAAAAAGCAATGGCAGTTTACGATTATGCGCAGATTATAAAGTTACTGTAAATAAGCATTTGTCTGATGTCAAATATCCTTTACCAAAGGTTGACGAGATATTTTCTAGGCTTAATAAGGGGGAAAAATTTTCAAAAATAGACCTTAGAATGGCGTATATGCAGTTTAAAGTTGATGATGAATCTAGCAAAATTTTAACGTGGAATACGGAACGTGGCTTGTATAAGGTAAACAAAATGCCATTCGGGTTGACTTGCTGTACAAGCATATTCCAACGTGAAATGGAAAATTTATTTAAAAATTATAATTTTGTAGCTTGTTTTGTGGATGACATCGTAGTTTCTGGAAAAACGACGAAGCAACATTTGGAGAATCTGAGAAAAGTTCTAGAAAAGTTAAAAGAAGCAGGTCTCACTGTCAAGAAGGAGAAATGTTCATTCTTTCAGGACCAAATTGAATATCTAGGCTTCACTTTAACAAAGGAAGGATTAAAAAGACCAAGGAAAAGGTAAAAGCAATTTTGGAGGCACCTTCGCCAACGAATCTAACAGAGGTAAGATCGTTCATTGGTGCAGTAATGTATTACAATAAATTTGTCTATAATGCTGCAGAGATTTTGTCTCCAATTTACCAACTTTTAAAAGCAAATCAAAAATTTAATTGGTCAGAGAATTGTCAAAAAGCTTCCTTAAAAATTAAAAATATTATGGCTTCAGACACCTGCATAGTACACTTTGACCCAAATTTGCCAATTATAGTAACCGCTGATGCGAGTGAAAATGGCATAGCAGGTTGTCTAAGTCACATAATAAATGGAGAAGAACGTATTGTTGCTTGTGTGTCTCGAACCTTGCAACCAAGTGAGAAAAAAATGAGCACTGTCATGAAAGAAGCTTTAGCCATATACTATACAATAAATAAATTTTATTTTTATCTCTGCAACACAAAATTTACACTTAAAAGTGATCACAAACCCTTGCTAGCAATTTTTGGAGAACATAAGGGTATACCACAAATGTCTGCTAGTAAGCTAATGAGATGGGCAGTATTTTTGTCATCATTTGACTATAAATTTGAGCACATTAGGGGTTCTAATAATATAATTGCTGATTATTTATCTAGATCACCTATTCCAACCAGGGTAATATCGGACGAAGTACCTGGCAGTTCATCCTACATTTTCTTCAGTGAAAGCATCAGTAAATGGCCAATTGACAACCAAATGGTGAGAGAGGCAACAATGAAGGACAAAGAACTATCAAAAGTGGTAAAATATGTGTCCGAGGACAAGTGGCCCAGTAGAGTAAGTGAAAATTTAAAACCTTACTTCCACAGACGATCAGAATTATATATAGACCAAGAAATTTTAATGTGGGGTCACAGAATTTGCGTACCATCAATTTTAGAGAGGAAATATTAAACTTATTACATGAAAGCCATCCCGGAATAGTAAGATGTAAATCGCTAGCCCGATCAATAGTGTATTGGCCTGGGATAGACAAGGATATAGAAAATCTTATTAAAAGTTGTTTACCTTGCCTTAAAACACGCAAAGAACCACCCAAAATAACACAAACTAAATGGCCAGAAACACATGAGGTCATGGAAAGAATCCATATTGACTTTTGTGATTTAAATAATAAAAAATTCTTAATTATTGCAGATTCTTATTCAAAATGGCTTGAAGTGTTTTACATGAGAAGAACAGCAGTGTCAGAGACAGTGGAAAAGCTCAGAGAGGTATTTTCAAGATTTGGACTACCCAAAACAGTGGTGAGTGACAATGGACCGCCATTTCCATCAAGGGAAATGGAAGAATTCTTTCAAAAAATGGCATAGAACATGTTTTGACACCACCTTACAACCCTATGAGTAACGGGGCAGCTGAAAATGCAGTTGGACATTTTAAGAGCAAAATTAAAGCATCCTTAGCAGATCCAAGAAATCATCAGGTGCCGATTAACACTCGAATACATCGGTTTCTGCTAAATTACAGAAATACACCGCATACAGTGACAGGTGTGTCACCTGCACAAAGAATGTTCAACAGAAATCTGAGAACAAGATTAACTCTTCTCAGAGATAAGCCAAGAGAAAGAAAACCGGAAAACTTAGATAGCAACATAATAGACAAAGAAAGTATCGAGAATATAGACCAGGAGATACGGTAATGGTAAGGGATTACACTGTTCAGAACACCAAACAGTGGAGAGAAGCGAAGATCGAAAAAAGAATAGGAAAAACAACATATCTCTGCCTGACAGACACAGGGAAACTCTGGAAACGTCATCTAAACCAAATAATGTCAAGATTAACAAACATAACCTTTCAGCATAAAAATCAAGATGATGATGAAGACTACTCCTTTATAAAAATAAAAAAAACCTCAAACCTTCAGGTGTCTGGTCCAGAGCACGGCCGGAGGTGAATGTTGGGGCATCTACATCGGCGGAACACCCTAAAAATTTAGTGACTGAAAACTCCATTCATGACTCCTCTAATGATTCTTTTAATAGTATAGAGATGGAAGGCGAGAATGAGCTTCCAAATGACTCTGTTCAAAATTCTAGTTTTAATAGCTATAACTCTTTTACTAATACTTTTTCTTCAGCAGGTTCGGTCAGTCCCAAACATTCCGAGTTACCTGGTGAAAGAGGCAAGTCAGTCCAAAAGGGAGCTAGCCAAAGTAAGCTCAAAGGTGGATCAGCAAAAACAACCACCAGCAACCCTAGTCAGACAGAGTACTAGGAGCAGGAAAATGCCACCATACCTAGAGGAATACCAAACAAAACTCCACAATAAAAAAGAACATGGGGTAAAGTGACAACTCAATCATTATTTTGTAGAGTAAAAACATTTTTTTTTTAAACAAAAAAATTGTGACAGCTGTTAAGTAACAGGCATAGTATTATTGTAGCATTTATTTATATAATAAAAAGTAAATCTGACGCCTGTTTTCACCAGGGCAACTTTTTATGTTAAGTGTATTTTTAGTTTTGTCTTTAAACGTATGTGTGACAAATCAATATGTATTGATTCATGTTTTTTGTGTGTAAATTTTAAAGAAGTCTCCTTCTTTTTAAACCTAAAAAAAAATGGTGAAGGAGCCAGATTAATAAACTTTAACTGTGATATTCCATATGTGATATTGTATTTAGCCTTACTATTTTAAAAAATTTTTTGAAATTACTCTTTAATATTTTATTATTTTTTTTGTATAACATGTTGACAAATTTTATCTCTCGTTTAATAAGAGTTGATTAAAATTATTGTAAGAGTAATTAGCACTAAGAGTGTGTGATAGCCTTCAGCTTTTTTTAGGGAGAAAGTGTAGTAGGAATTGAGGGAAGCCAAGTTAAAGAAAAATTAGTTTTGGGGAAATGAGTCTAACAATATTAACGCACCACCAAATACATAATTTGCAAAGTATCATTAGAACAATGTTCGTACCCTACATAGTAACAATAATTACAATTGTAGGCACAAAGCCATTATGAATAAAAATTTAGTAAGCAAAAGTGACATGATTGTTAAAGGAAAACAGAAAGAACAAATAATAACGGGTACAAGCATTGCAATTTTCAAACTTATACAGTATAAGTTCAAGACACCATTTAAGGAACAAAAAAAAAGCATACAGTATGTAGTAGGGCTGTTTTTATCATCAAATTTTGGGAGGTGTCTAATTTGGTGCAAGGGTGTTGTGTTCCATGTGGCAACACCGCAGGGGTGAAAAACTCTGAGGGTTTACGGCGCACATGCGCGTGATGTTGACCGGATGAAAAAGGATTCGAATAAAATCAGTTGGTTTCCTGGTTGGCTTCCCGCTCGGTTCCGTTGGTTCGTTAGCATTGTAAATTAAATGTAGTTAAGAAATTAGCACAACGCCATTACTGACCATTTGTGAACGTGAACATATAAATATATTGTAAGGCTGTAAACTGTAACGATTGTAATAATAAAGATTTAATAAACGAAATATATAG
>JACEGR010010450.1:0-19016 GCA_014170235.1 Listronotus bonariensis
TAACTGATGACGACGATCAGATAGATAACTAGAGAGCCAAGTACAGAGTTTAGTTGAAAGACCATAGGAGGAAAGTTTATTAAGAAGAATTTTTCCATTACTTTACAAAGAACTGAGAGAATTGGAAATTGGTCTATAGTTAGATGGAAGAGATTTAGATCCTTTCTTGGGAATAGGTTGAACACGTGCAGCTTTCCAGCTCTCCGGAAAGATACCCGTGTCGTGGTTCCGTGTGTATGCATCCCTATACGGTCCAACTGGACAGACTTAAGACACCCACGGTACGTTAGTATTTAGGCTTTTAGTCTTCGTGGTTTGTCCAAAGATAAAAAAAAAAATAGAAAAAAATGTCTCTTGCTGCTGTACTAAATGCCAATTAAATATCTAGAGTGGTTTAAAAATTTTAATAATATTTTTTTTTCTTAAAATTTTAACACCCTGTATTTATAAAAGGAAACGTTTCCGCACATTTGTTTATATAGGAAACTAGGACTTATTTTCGACGTAGAATATGCCCTTGAAATTTGATGCATGAAATTCGGAACACTGTATACTAATATTTATTTACTTTTTAGGGGCGTATTCCGAATGGTTTACCGATCACCCGGAATTACTGAGCAATGTTTTTCCATTAGTTATTTCAGCATTGGGAAATACAGAAATATCTACAAGTGCTACCATGGCTTTAAAAGATATAACTCATAGCTGTCAGAAATTTCTGTTACCTTATGTTGATCATATCCTAGTAGCATCGCAGGTAACTTAAAATAAGACATTGTAAAGTTTTAATATTAATCCATGTAATCTTATTGGTACTTCACCTTATTTTCGTTTTACGGCCATAATTTAAAGGTATTTTTATTTACCGCGGTTATCGCAGGCGGCATCCTAAACTTCTACACAAACTGCTGAGGTCGAACCAGCAGCGGGACTTCGTGCTCTATAGAATTCTTCACCTCGCTTTCTATCGTAGATTTCTACTCGAGAACAGAGACAAGAATGAGACGAGCAACTAAATGTAAATAAATTATCCGAGAGAGAGATAGCTGCTGGGCCTTCCTTGTCTGTCTTCAAGGAAGGTAAACGCAGATGGCGCGTGAGTCGACTTTATCGTTTGCCCGCCAAATTCAAATTATATAGCTGTGCTATTTTTGCCCTTAATGTTAGGTACTTGTTTTTGTTTCCTATTACTATATAATATTGGGGTTTAGTTCAATAATTACACACACCTTATTAAAAATGTAATTTATTTGGTTTTTATAGAGATTTTTTCTTACAGATAACCATGTCAATATTACCTTAAATTATCTGTTGAAAAGCACAAATTTAATATATACACTGTGATCACTAATAAAAGTCAATATTTAAAGTCCAATTAAAGGTAAAAACCACGAAACACACAATAAATCACAGAAAATGTGAACAAACTGTCCAAACAATTCGGCCAATGAAAAATATCAAACACAAATATCGAATAACATTTCGGCGTGACTGCCTGCGGCAACGTTTGTGAAGTTAAAAATATTCGATTCATGGTATATTTTCTTTCTCTTAATTAGATGCGAGCCAAAAAGAACATTAAAGTTTACACATGCAGAAATTGTAGACAACTTGGCAACCAGAGCAAAGCGATGATTGCTCCATCTACGATAGCCTGCCATGATGAAAGACAAAGACATATTTATTGGAACTTGCGTTAAACCAGAAAGAGATAAATACAATGGACAAATTGTTAGGACCAGTTACTCGTCTCATTGTTGTCTCTATCGAGAAGTCGATAATTGCACTTCTTGGTACTCTTTGTCACAATAGACTAAGCATCGGAAATGTTCGTAAAATGTCTATATGTGTACTAATACTTCTCCTGTTTAACTGTGCAAGATGAAAAAGGACACACATACAGCTATTGTAAATTAGATTTACAGAAAATCATTATTGAGAAATTTAGTTTTTATTATTGTTTTTACACGGAACAAAAAAGAGTCGATTTTTATTTAATTTTATTCTTTTTACTCTTGAGTCAATTTTGCACTATGGTATTAGCAGTTATTATACGTCTATTGGATGCTTCAGCATGCTTTTGTAAAATTAATTTTTATGATGATTGACTTAATCTTTTTTCCAAATAAGCTAGCTGTCAATGTGTCCTCACGTTGAATGGTTTAAATCAGTAAAGCAAAATATACTGTGAGCCAATGTATCTAAACTAAAAATCAATAACAAATTAGCTTTATACAATTGTGAATCTTTTCAAAAAATCACATTGGGCACATTGGTTTGGACAGTAAACACATGGCCTAAGAACTAAAATTATCTTTTCTATCATTGTAAAAAACAATGAAATACTTTTGCATTCTAATAACACAAAAACAACCAAATAAGCTATATAAATCATAACAAACTAACTTGAACACCCCAAAGTCGGTCTATATAAGGTCGCGACAATTCGGCCATATTGCTTTGACGTATTATGACGTCACATCTCCCATTTTCGGCGCATGATTGTTCAGTGCCGGAGATATACAGTTTATTGTATTAGTAGAACAACCGTTTACACAACAGTTTATAATTGGTTATTAAGTTGTAAATTCTGTTTACTTAAAATAAAAAACATTTGGAATTACATCTTTCAACAAATATCACTACCAAAACAATGCAAAGATGAAATGCGCAAATTCTAGACGACACTGGATTGATTATCAGCTTTGATTTTACCCAGTCTTGCCAACTTTTCTCCGTGGGTGCCATTCCTTGCGTCCCCGACCTCGAAACGCCTAAAGTTGAGGATATGTCGCAACGCTGCCAAATATAAACTAGCCTTGACGAACACCTAAATTTATTTTTAGGGTTATGTAAGACTTTTTAAAATTTTGGTAGAATTCTACAAATTCGGAGACCACGCTTAGGCGACCAATTTGATCGACTTCGAGCGTGTTTTCTTGAACACAGAAAACAGTGAGAAGTATGAAGTCGATTTGTAAAATATTACAGTACAAGGATCCCGCTGCAGGTTCAGGATGTCGTCCACGGCAACCGCGGTAAACAAAGCACTTTAAAGACTACGCGTCCACTAAAGACGGACAGACGGACGGAGCTGGATCGCTGGCGCGTTGCCTGCCTTGTAAACAAGTTAAAGTGCGTCCATTAGAAGCGCGACGGAGATCGGGCACATCGAAGCCTATTTTACTGCCCGGCTTGTAAATAAATCAGAGTGCGTCCATTAGAGGCGCGTCGCAAAGGAAGATACGCCGGGGATTTTTGTTTTGCTTCTTAGGCGGATTTCTCGAACGATGCGTTGCACAAGGGTAAAGACAGAATTTGGTTTATGGGAGGTAGGTTAGATAGAACTAATAATAAATAAAAAAATATATTTATAAAGACAAATATTGCCGAGTACCCAAATCTAGACATAAAAGTCTTAAATTGGAGATATGCTCTATATTGGTTAGGCGGATTAATTTATTGGATGGTCTTCTTGTTGAGTACACGCCTGGAAAGAATGGGACCGCTTCGGTCCTGGTCCCGGGAGTATACGAGCTGACCCTGTTCAGCCCTATTGACCCCTATGAACTGACCGGTCGCCTGAAACAAAATAAAAGAAAAATCCCCCAAAAACCCAAAAAATTCTAATTAAAAAACGACTGTCAAGTTAAAAATTAAGTTAAAAAATAAAAATAAAATATTAACTAATATTTAAATTTAAAATGATTTAAATTTTACATTATTTTTGTATCGCAAACTGAAAATAGTTTGACATATGTGTCATGAGTGACATAAGTAACTGCTGTATTTATTATTTGTAAGACAAAAAGGTAATAAGTTAGTTGATTTTTTTTCCTGAAGATACTTCAGTATCGAGCAAAGGCAACCAAGTGTTATTTAAATTAACTGAAATTGATGCTACACAATTATCTTTATTTAATAATATATAGGCACTTTCTTTGATTTTGCGTTTTTTAGAACAACTTTCCTTTGCTAAAATGCTCGAAGCACCCCAGTTTATTCTATGATTGTTATCAAATGCGTGTGGGCAGATTTTTGATTTATGAAATTCTGTGTTTTTAATGTATGATCAATTTAAACTAAACCAATTAGGATCCTAAGACACTAAAATATTTGGGATGATATTACTATATTACCTACCTTTAATAAACAAATTTGACTAACTTAACTTAAAAAATATTGAATAAGCTGACTTTGAAATTATAAATATTCTAGTTTGAAAGCATATTCTTTATTTATCTTTTTAATTAGAAATTGCTCACAAACTTTACTAACTTTGTTTTGTGTCAAAGTAAGTTATTTTTAAAATATGGTTTCCATAAGAGGATGCCGTAGCACGTTAAATTGAGCTAAAACGCGATTCGCTGCCGTTTTGTAAATATTTGTTTTGAGAAAAGTTGTACATAGAAAAGTTTCTTAAAATGATCCAAAGATTATCGGAAAGTTAATTGATTTTTGGTAGTGGTAATAATTAACACATTAAATTTCCCAAAATTACAAAACCGTAAAAATAACCAACTTTCCGATAATCTTTGGATCATTTTAAGAAACTTTTCAATATACAACTTTTTTCTCCAACAAATATTTAAAAACGGCAGGGAATCGCGTTTTAGCTCATTTAACGTGCTACGGCATCCCCATAATGACATATATTGATTTATCATATTCATTTACTAATAAAATCTTTTATGAATTTTTTAAAAGATTTTATAATCATTCCTGATATTTTTAAATCTAATTTCAGGTAGCTATTCAAAATGGATCTTTAAAATTAGGTGAATGCAAAAGACTGATGTACAGCATAGGAAGAGTTTTAAGTATAATGCCAGTAAATAGGGTTATGGATTACCTTAATGTTACTCTAGCGCCTACATTTGAAGATATTCAAAGGTTAACGCAGGCAGAACCGGTGAGTTTATTGTTCCAAGAAGCTAGGGAAAACCGGACATGAAAAAAGTATTAATTTATTTTTAAATTTTTAAAAAGAGCTATTTAAATAATATAATAATGTTCGCAAAAATTCGGTTTTTGCCGGATAATTCCGGAACGGCTGCAAATTTTGAAATTTTTAAAACGGAATATTGTGAAGCATAAAAATGCGCAACTTTGCCCCAATTTAACTAACTCTGTATCTCTTACCGTTTTCGAGATCCTAATGGTGTTCCTCGAATTTGTAACAGCCTGTACAGGATGAGCTCGAATTCGACGCTCATCATTGGGATTTCGGAAACCGTAAGAGATGCAGGATCGGTTAAATGAAGGCAAAGTTGCGCAATTTGATGCTCAATAAAATGCCGTTTTGCGTTTTAAAAATTCCGAGTACTTCCGAAGATATTCGAAAAAAACGGAATTTTCAATTTTGGTTTCTATTGTTTCCTGGCTATATTTGTTAAGATAACTCAAAATGAAAAACACGTTTTCATGGCCACTTTTTCTGCTCTATAATTCAGTGTGATTAAATATTGAATCTGACGTTTCGGCTTCTGGCGACCATCATCAACTTAATTTTTTAAATACGGACCTGATATATATTTTTTCAATTTAATTAAATCCTTTCATCACTCTTAAAACACTATATATCGTCACTTTGATATTTGCCGACGTTTCGAACAGATAATTCCATCACCAGAATATTGCATATATATTTAACCATAAATACGGCCCTGAACTACATTTTTAGATAAAAAGGTAAAAAAAAGAATAAACTTATTACATATTCGTAATCTTTTTTGTTGCAACTCATTGATATCTAACAGCGGAAATTACTTTATTAACCGAAAATTTCATGAATATTAGACATAAGATACAAAAAGGTAGACAAACAAATCAGCCTTACATAAACAATTTGTAATACTATCTTGATGCCCATATTAAAAATAAACATAATTTAATCACTATTATAGGTATTCAAAGAGATAACCTTCCGCCTCAATGCATTTTCTTGCTTTGCTTTGTATTTTTAATACAGCTCGATTAATTGTTATCGCAGGAATGGCAGCAACTTCCCCTTATCAAATTTTGTCGTAGTACTTAAAGGTCGTGAGGTGCATTTTAAATAAACGGTTCTTAAGATATCCCCCAAAGGAAATAATCTAGGGACTAAGATCTGGGCTCCTAGCGGGCCATCTTGTAAAACCATTTATTAGGAAATATATTATGGTAAAGGAATTGAGCTACTTCTCTTCCATTGTGGGCTGGAGCTCCGTCTTGCTGCCACCATATTTCTTGAAATACTGCCAAAGGTTGATTATCTAGGGCGTCTAAGACATCATTCCTAATCAAATTTAGATATCATTCGGAAGTTAAGGTCCCTTCTGTAAACGAAAGGTCCAATAATTTTGTTTCTCCACATACCAATCCATACATTAAATGAAGTTCACCCTTGAATTAATACCTGTTTAGTTTCTGTCAATAAAGTAATTTTCGCTGTTAGATATCAATGAGTTGCAATAAAACATTATGAATATGTAATAAGTTTATTCTTTTTTTACCTTTTTCTCTAAAAATGTAGTTCAGGGCCGTATTATGGTTAAATAAATATGCAATATTCTGGTGATGGAATTATCTGTACGAAACGTCAGCAAATATCAAAGTGGCGAAATATAGTGTTTTAAGAGTGATGAAAGGATTTAATTAAATTGAAAAATATCAGGTCCGTATTTAAAAAAATTAAGTTGATGATGGTCGCCAGAAGCCGAAACGTCAGATTCAATATTTAATCACACTGAATTATGGAGCAGAAAGTGGCCATGAAAACGTGTTTTTCATTTTGAGTTATCTTAACAAATATAGCTAGGAAACAATAGAAACCAAATTAAAAATTCCGGTTTTTTCGAATATCTTCGGAAGTACTCAGAATTTTTTAAAACGCAAAACGGCATTTTATTGAGCAAAAAATTGCGCAACTTTGCCTTCATTTAACCGATCCTGCATCTCTTACGGTTTCCGACATCCCAATGATGAGCGTCGAATTCGAGCCACCCTGTATATTATTTAAATAAAAAAAAACATATATTTTAAAATTACGGTAAATAAATTGGTACGTTAAAATTGCTGTTCGGTGTATACATTACATTTTGACCTAGTTACTGTTAATAGTACATATATTTTTATAATTATCTTTTAGTCACCCGGTGTCGCTATGTCCCTTATGTCAAGACTGAAAATTTTAGCAGCTTTATTTAATTCACTTTATATTGAGTCAGAGACTAAAGTGGAACAGCCAGTTTATCTTATAATGAAAAATACGATGCCTCTTTATACAGTTATTGCTCAAAAATATAGCAGTAACATTGACGTCATGTTGGTAAGTTATTATTTTGGAGACATACATCAATCTTAGGCGAAGAACCAATTCAAAACGGTATTTACCAATCGGTTGCGTCGACGTTTAAACAATGTATTATACGTCAAGGTTGTCACCAATTATTACCGCGGTTATAATTGGTTGAACACTTAAAATTTATGAGGAATACATTTTTGTTTAAACTATTTAAATATTATATTAAAAGTATAATTCCTAAAACTTCAAAAAATATTTATAAACGTAACATTATCCAAATTTGATATTGTCAGAGAAAAAGATTGCGAAAAAAAATTTTGGTTTTAGTATTTCTTAACCAACTCCTTTGATAATTGAATTATTAGCAAAATTTTTGGAAGTTTATTAGTAATTAAATAAAAATAATTACTTACACACTGTTTATTGTGGACGTAACCATCTGTGTTTTTGCAGACATTTCTAGTTAATAATTATATTGTGACATAATATTTTTTGTATACATAAGGGCACTTTACGTCACTTGGACAAATATACCATATGGAACTATCTTCTGGACCATGAGGCCAGTGGACCAAAAAATACCTTTTTATTTTTCACTATAAGACTACGGAACTAACTTAACTTATTAAAATTTTGTACGGGCATACCCCCCACTAGGGGTAGCCCGCACGGGGGCTTAACTAAAACTTTAACTTTTTACTTGACTTCCCTTCTATCTACTTCTTATCTAATATTTTTCTAATTTCTTTTTCTTAACTTCTCCCCTGCATTCTTGGGTAACTCTGTTTATATACAGTGTTGAACTCGTTTTTTAGTGACTTGGCACGTTTACGACCTTGCCCGTTTGACCTAGAAATTTACCTTGCCGGTTCGAGGTCTAAGCTTGACATTATTTTAAAATTATAAATTATATTAAAAATTAAATTGACGTTTAAACAATTGGTTAAACTTCACTTATCAAATTTGGATTTGACAAGTGGTTTAACCAATTGTTTAAACGTCAATTTAAATATCAGAATTGGTTGAAAATTGGTGTATTCCTTTTATGATCCAGAACCGCACAGAAGGACACCATAAGGGTTCCTTTTGCAATTTTTTGACATTTTTTCATGTTGTAGAACCGTTCTTGACACTATTGACAGTTTAGAGAACGGTTCAGAACGGTTCTACAAGGTAAAAGGAATACACTAAATGCAGGGTAACTGTGTGACTATAAATGTATTCCTTTAATTTTTAACGCTAAGAATCTGAGTAACGTTAATTTTAAATCATCCAGTCAAAAGTCAATTTCTTAAGAATTAAAATATAAATCACCATTTCAAACTGGAAAAACCACACTGTAGTTTTTAACTGTTCGAACGAATATTCATACCACCATATATGGAAGTGGCGCTTTAGCCCAGCCTGTCAATGTCGAATGTTTCGGGTATCGGACTGGCCGAACGCGTCACTCTTTAACACGCTTTTATTAACTTGGGTTGTAACTATCTATCTATCTATCAATCTATCCATCTGGCTGCCTATGTAACGGAATCTTTGAGCCTAATTTTAACCAACTTCCAGCTATTCGATTTCTTTGAAACTTTGCACACGTATTAAGGACCCATGACAATGCAATAATCTGCAAACAGTATCCCTTTATCTTTTTTTTAATCGCCAGGAAAAAAATTCCATTATATTATAAAAACAACACCTAGGATGCCATCTGTTGGAAAAATTTCAAACTTTGCTATTAAATGAGGAAGAAATTTTTTAGTGGATTGCAAAGTGTTGACAACGGTCCAAACATTTCCTGAGTGCCATCTGTTGGCAAAATTTGAAACTTTGCTACTTAATGAAGAAGAAATTTTTAGTGAGTTGCAATCTTTTGCAAATTTTAAAAATTTGCTACCATTGTCATTTCATAGGGGGCTGGTTATTTTCTTTTGCTGCTTAATTAATTAGTATGTTCTAATTTACTGTTATATTAAGAATTTTGTGCAATATAACGAACTAAAAATGAAAAATAATTAATAGTTTAAAAAACTAAAAAACACGCTTTTATATGCAACCGAACTAAAAATTAAAAAATAATTTTTCATTAAAAAAATATTTTCACTTCATAGTAAAAAGCGTGGGGTGCATTTTACTATTTTTTCATAACTTTTCCATCATAGATATTGGCAAATATAATAATTATAACATTTAATATGATTAAGCACCCCACGCTTTTTACTATGAAGTGAAAATATTTTTTTTAATGAAAAATTATTTTTTAATTTTTAGTTCGGTTGCATATAAAAGCGTGTTTTTTAGTTTTTTTAAACTATTAATTATTATGTCGGAGTTTTACCACAATGTTTTACATGCAATTTTTAAACATTGTGCCGAAAATCGTTAGGGTTACAGTTAACTTGTCCGAAAAAAGTGATGCGTTTGCCCAGCCCGACATCGACACCAGAAACATTTGACATTGACAGGCTGGGTTAAAGCGCCGCTTCAATATATGGCGGTATGAATATTCGTGGTAGACTCGTTAAAAGGAACCCCCCTAAAAAGGTTTTAAAAGTGTGTATATACATGTAGTTTAATTGATTTTTTTTTTCTGTTTTAAGGACCTAAGCACATTATTAAAACATGCAGTGACAACACTTAAAGATGATTGTAAGCCATTAATTAAAGATATTCTTCAAATTGTTGTTACAATTTATAGAGAACATCCTCAAGCTCACATACTGGTGGTTGCAAAAACTGTAAGTAATATTACTTTTATGGGTTGATCTACCTTACAAATTTTCTACTATTTAAATCTATAAACTTATACCCCAGTCCTTAGATTGCATGCTAAGGTATGTACATACATTAAAGTGCTTTACACTCTGCGCCCTCTATTATCGGATGCGTTGGTATGACAAAAAATGCTTAGAATCGAATTTGTAAAGAATTTTGTGTTCTACAAATTTTATAATAAATGTAAATGCGATTAAAAGTAAAGGAAACGAGATATTCGCAAAATAATGATTTTTTGACATTTAACCTGTCATATTTCGAGTTCCTTACATGATATTATAGGGGATTTTTAGGGAGAGTATTTTTGTACCAAAATAAAGGTATGTACAGATATTCAGCTTATTCCGTAAGATTCCGAGGTGAAAGTCTAAGTTAATTGGGGTATTAAGACTTAAAGAAAGTAACTTAACTATTTGATTAGTACTTTTTTTTATTTTTACCATTGTATGAACTATAAAAGGTTTTGTACAAAATGACAAATTAATTTCGTTAAAATACAACGATCTAACCTAATTTACCTTAGTTAAGAAAACATAGTTTGCAAGGTACAAGGTGTCAAACATATTATTATAATGGAATGGTTTGAAACCAATTCCATTAATACCGCGATCGTCAAACCTAAGGTCTGGCTTCGATATGTTGACGACACTTTCATAATATGGAATGGACCCGATAGACAGTTAGACGCCTTTTACAATCATCTGAATTCTGCAAATAACTCCATCAGGTTCACTATTGAAAAGAGAAGAACGGTTACTTGCCTTTTCTAGACGTTCCCTACAGCAAACAAAATGGTTTGAATACCACATCTGTATATAGGAAACCAACTCATACGGGACAAAACCGCGATCGTCAAACCTAAGGTCTGGCTTCGATATGTTGACGACACTTTCATAATATGGAATGGACCCGATAGACAGTTAGACGCCTTTTACAATCATCTGAATTCTGCAAATAACTCCGTCAGGTTCACTATTGAAAAGAGAAGAACGGTTATTTGCCTTTTCTAGACGTTCTCTACAGCAAACAAAATGGTTTGAATACCACATCTGTATATAGGAAACCAACTCATACGGGACAAAACCGCGATCGTCAAACCTAAGGTCTGGCTTCGATATGTTGACGACACTTTCATAATATGGAATGGAACCGATAGACAGTTAGACGCCTTTCACAATCATCTGAATTCTGCAAATAACTCCATCAGGTTCACTATTGAAAAGAGAAGAACGGTTACTTGCCTTTTCTAGACGTTCTCTACAGCAAACAAAATGGTTTGAATACCACATCTGTATATAGGAAACCAACTCATACGGGACAAAACCGCGATCGTCAAACCTAAGGTCTGGCTCCGATATGTTGACGACACTTTCATAATATGGAATGGACCCGATAGACAGTTAGACGCCTTTCACAATCATCTGAATTCTGCAAATAACTCCATCAGGTTCACTATTGAAAAGAGAAGAACGGTTACTTGCCTTTTCTAGACGTTCTCTACAGCAAACAAAATGGTTTGAATACCACATCTGTATATAGGAAACCAACTCATACGGGACAAAACCGCGATCGTCAAAACCTAAGGTCTGGCTTCGATATGTTGACGACACTTTCATAATATGGAATGGACCCGATAGACAGTTAGACGCCTTTCACAATCATCTGAATTCTGCAAATAACTCCATCAGGTTCACTATTGAAAAGAGAAGAACGGTTATTTGGCTTTTCTAGACGTTCTCTACAGCAAACAAAATGGTTTGAATACCACATCTGTATATAGGAAACCAACTCATACGGGACAAAACCGCGATCGTCAAACCTAAGGTCTGGCTCCGATATGTTGACGACACTTTCATAATATGGAATGAACCCGATAGACAGTTAGACGCCTTTCACAATCATCTGAATTCTGCAAATAACTCCATCAGGTTCACTATTGAAAAGAGAAGAACGGTTATTTGCCTTTTCTAGACGTTCTCTACAGCAAACAAAATGGTTTGAATACCACATCTGTATATAGGAAACCAACTCATACGGGACAAAACCGCGATCGTCAAACCTAAGGTCTGGCTCCGATATGTTGACGACACTTTCATAATATGGAATGAACCCGATAGACAGTTAGACGCCTTTCACAGTCATCTGAATTCTGCAAATAACTCCATCAGGTTCACTATTGAAAAGAGAAGAACGGTTACTTGCCTTTTCTAGACGTTCTCTACAGCAAACAAAATGGTTTGAATACCACATCTGTATATAGGAAACCAACTCATCCGGGACAAAACCGCGATCGTCAAACCTAAGGTCTGGCTCCGATATGTTGACGACACTTTCATAATATGGAATGGAACCTGATAGACAGTTAGACGCCTTTCACAATTATCTGAATTCTGCAAATAACTCCATCAGGTTCACTATTGAAAAGAGAAGAAACGGTTACTTGCCTTTTCTAGACGTTCTCTACAGCAAACAAAATGGTTTGAATACCACATCTGTATATAGGAAACCAACTCATACGGGACAAAACCGCGATCGTCAAACCTAAGGTCTGGCTCCGATATGTTGACGACACTTTCATAATATGGAATGGAACCGATAGACAGTTAGACGCCTTTCACAATCATCTGAATTCTGCAAATAACTCCATCAGGTTCACTATTGAAAAGAGAAGAACGGTTACTTGCCTTTTCTAGACGTTCTCTACAGTAAACAAAATGGTTTGAATTACACATCTGCATATAGGAAACCAACTCATACGGGATAATACCTTCATTTTTTGTATAAAAATGCAACAATTGTTGAAAAATCAATAATTTGAATGATGCACTTCTTAATGTTAATAGAGAAATATTGCACAGTAAAATAAAGCGAGGCACTAATAATAATATCGGCCTTATTTTGACATCTGAGCTTGCGCAGATGCATGATGAGATAAGGACTCTGTTAATAGGATAGTGCCTGGCTTTATTTATGTCGGTTTTAGGTCGTGCCTTATTTTGGTCTTATTTTAACTTCGGAACTGTTCGTGTAAACCGAACGGCTGCCGAGCACAAAATCGAAAAGTTTTTAGAAGTAAAAATGTTTAAAACCTTGCTTTTTAAATGTATTTCTTTGATTGTGTTAAACAAAACCCTACAACACAAAACAATAAAGATAAACAACTAAAAATTTTTCCCCTTTTTTGGGTTAATGGTACTATCAACATGATTTGCAATAACTCTAAATTATGAGTACAAGAACTACTTTTTCATAAACACATTGTATCTATAGCCACGGCAGCTTCAAAAGCTTGGATTTCTCTTTCGAGCCAAAAGTATTTTCCACTTCTAATTTATACACTTTTATATGTGTCCCAAATCCGACCTCCCTTGGAATATTGTTCACATATCTGGGGCATGGCGGCCCCAACAACCCAGAGCATTCTTGATTCTATTCAAAGAAGAGCTATTCGTCTCATTAATGATCCTTCACTTACAGAAAGGCTTCCCCCTCTTGCCCATCGTCGGGCTGTGGGGGATTTATCGCTTTTATAGGTACTTCCATGGCTTCTGCTCTGAAGAATTGTCCAGTATAGTTCCTCCACTCACGGTTCCCAACAGAGAAACTCATGGTTCCGCGCGTACGCATCCCTATACGCGGTCCAACTGGACGGGCACCGAACTTCTCACTTTGTTCGTTCTTTTATCCCTAGAGTTTCCAGATTGT
The DNA here is from genome assembly GCA_014170235.1 of Listronotus bonariensis. NCBI lineage: Eukaryota > Metazoa > Arthropoda > Insecta > Coleoptera > Curculionidae > Listronotus > Listronotus bonariensis. Next base: position 13,760 of record JACEGR010010450.1, read on the forward strand.
GGAACCTGCTGCCCGCGGAGGTCTTTCCTTCCCCCAAATCATCAAATATTTAAGTCCCGTGTCAACAAACTCCCTCTTACCTCTCGCTTAAGACACCCCGGTACGTTAGTATTTAGGCTTCTAGCCTTTGTGGTTTGTCCAAAGGTAAAAAAAAAACTATTTAAATAAGGCCGGTATTAATAATTCTCGAGGCTTAATAAGGCAACTTGCAATAATTCTCTAATATTAAGGGCTGAAAATTTTAGGATATTTTTTTGATCGTCTTGAACAATATTTTTTTCTACTAGCTTGAGGAAAGCAGCACTTTTCCGTTTGGAAAGTGTCACTTTTCCGCATTAGTGTGGAAAAAGTACACTATGACTCACTACTTTTCCGCACTAGTGCAGAAAAGTACAAAAATTTTAAACCGAATATTAGTGAGTCGCAAAGAAGGATTTTCATGTACTTCATACTTAAAAGGAAATTTTGCTTTGGGATGGTAGGATATTGGGTTTTGTTAAAATATAAAAAAATAATAATAAAATTTTAGTTTTTATGTTTTCCTTGCGCTCGTAGAAAAAATAGCGTTCCTAACACGTGCCGAAGTGCCTTTTCCGCACTTGACTGCAGTCATGCGGAAAAGTGACACTTTCAGCACTAGTTAGAAATATACTATTTACAGTACCGTTAGAAAAATAGTATATTACATTACAAGTGTGGAAAATGACGAAATAATTTCACACGAGTGGTAATATGTAGCACGAGGCGTTAGCCGAGTGCGACAAACCCACGAGTGTAAGAAAGTCATTTTCACACGAGTACTGTACACTATTTTTCCTTCGACCACAAATTATTCACCAAAAAAATAAATTTGTCTTTACAGAAAAATAAAAAACAATTGAGAACTTTGCAACACTAGGGTGATTTTTACTTTGTAACACTAGTGTGATATGTACTTTCCTCACTGCTATATTATACTGTTTTGACAATATTTTTACATCGAAAATCACCTACTTAGAAGCATTATATAACTTTTATCATTTTGGAATTTTAAAAGGCCTAACAATAAAAATTGTATTAATAATCGTCGTCAATATCGTAGTGGCGTAAAAATTGTTGTTAGGTAATAACGGTAATAGTTTAATACGGTTTTCTGCTATTTTAAGGGTTTTTTAAAAATTATTGATACTTACATATTTTAGACACTCTTCTAAATAAAACGTAAGTGGCGCATATCCAAAATATTCCGTTTTTTTAAAAAACATTAGTAAACAAACTTACGGGACCGGGAAGTAAAAATGGGTGCTGGGTGGGGTGAAATTGGTAAAACGAGTTAATGAAACTGAACATCACATGTAAAATTAAGTAAAAATTACATTTTTTCTCATATTTTGAGAAAAAATATAAAAATATGAAAATTGTAAATGCATAACCTAAAGTCCTAAAAGTAAGAAAAAAACGACTACTGAACGTCCGTTATACCATGCAAAATATGGAAAGCATTTGGCAACGTCGGAAGGGTCTGATTCTATTTATGAATGGATAAAAGAAAGTGGATTCATAAAGTGTGTATTAGCCTCAGGTTTAATTAAGGGATTAAAAAAATATATTTAACTAGTTGTTTGAGTACACGAAGACAGAGAGAAAGAATTTGATCTATAGGAGTTTTTCTTTGGCGCTTTAGGTCGAACGGTCAAGCGGCAAGGCTGCCTCTATAGAGTGCGTGCTCAAAGGTAGGAGGGAGATTTTTAATTTGATCTACTTACCTGACAACACTGTGCCAACTGAGCGAGCAGTCAGTGAAAGTTGTTTTTTGTGGTTATGTCTATTTTTGTTTATGTTTTTATTTTTCGGAAATTTTATTATTACTCTTTTAATATTATAAGAAAGCTTATACTGTGTAGTAACTTAACGTTAATAAGATGATTTTCGCTAATTTGGGTTCTACTGTTTAAGGTAAGTAAAAAGTTTTTTTACTGTCACTACAATAAATATGTCACTTGCAAAATCAATAGCAGTTTTTAGAATGACATCATAATATATATCACACGAGTGTTGTAAAGTACTTTGCAACACTAGTGCTGTAAAGTACTTTGCAACACTAGTGTGATATAACGCATTTTCTATGCATGAAATCAGTGTGCTATTTGCTATTTTCTGAAGTGGTCGTAGGGAAAATTCTTTTTTTTTGGCTCAGTCTAATAGATAATATTGAAAAATGATGCTTTGATATTATTTTCATTTAGTTAGACTGATTTAAGAAAATATTTTAGGTTGTGATATTATTTGGCAGGGAAGAAGAACTTCGACCTCTTAATCAACAATTAGTCCAAGAAATTTGTAACAGAACATTACAGTATTGTGCTGAATATAGCACTAATCATCAGTTATCTGATATTGCTGACCTCTTAGAAGGATTTTTTTATTATTATCAAATTTTATTAAAAAGGTTCCTCAAATAATATTCAATGATGAAATTGATACTGCTGCTTTGTTTCAATGTGGTAAGTTTTAAATTTAATATAAAGTTTATAAAGCATTGCAAATGGCTTTCGGTTGGAATTCCCCAAATTTTAGTATGTTGTAGATTAGTCCTTTTTGACCAACATTTAAATGGAACTTGTTTTGATCGGACCTGTAATTTCGGAGATATAGATTTTTAAAGTTCACAGTGTTAGATTTCAGAGATTTTGCACCAAAACTAGTTTTTGTCTATTTTTCCTATTTCAGCTATAAAAAGAGGCAACTTTCTATACACCGATTTTTAGGTAGAGAATCAGGCTATTTAATTCTGTACAAAATATTTTTATATTAGACTTACGTCAATCTCAGTGGCGGCAAAGCAAAAAAATCTAAAAAACTCAACTTTTTATAATATTTGAGAACAAAAACAAAAAACGGTTAAATATTTTTAATTTTTTAATATGTTGTTTAGAAGTTATTAGAGAAACGGTTAAGCTGAGCTACTTAGCTCAAAACTGATCACGCTTTGTGGGATACCGTAAACTTGTTAGTTCTGGGATACAGAAAGGATATTTATGAACAATCGGGGCATCATCTAGGTGTCTACGACCTGAAGCGGCTATGACAAGTCTTAACGACGACGAAACACGTGTCGCCGTTTTGGTCGGGCCCGGAGTATTCCATTTTCTTTTGGAGACTCCGTAATTTTTAAACAACCAATCATGGTAGCCGAATTCTTACAGGTTATTATTTATTTATTTTTACTGTCATTAATGAGCCATATGCCCAAAGAACTTTACCTTATATGTATATATATATATATATATATATATATATATATATATATATATATATATATATATATATATCTCCGAAATTACAGCTCCGATCAAAACGAATTCCATTTAAATGTTGGTCAAAAAGGACTAATCGACAACATACTAAAATTTGGGGAAATTCCAACCGAAAGCCATTTGCAATGCTAATTGTGCGACGTCCTTTGTACTTATTGTACAATTACAACCAATTCTGAAATTTCAAATTGACATTTAAACAATTGGTTAAACTTCACTTGTCAAAGTCAAATTTGATAGGTGAAGTTTAACCAATTATTTAAACGTCAATTTGAAATTTCAGAATTGGTAGTAAATGTAGCATTAATTGTTTAAAATGTTCTGAATTTTTAGACCTAATGTTCTATATATGTAACTTTTTAGTGCACGTTCCTTTAATCTTTAATTTTATTGAAAGACAAATTTTATTAATATTGGACGATTTTTAAAACAATGCAATAAATCTTAGGTTGTTAGTATTTTTTAGTAATACTTTTTTTTCTTTAAGCAATTGTATGTCTGGTATTACCTGAAACGCAGACCACCAAAGCGGTTGCTAGTTTTTTGGTAAATTTTATAACCCAAAGCAGAGAGGTATCACAAGTTGATGTGGTTCAGACATATGGAGAGAGTTTAGTATTACGAATACTTTTAAATTTAGGTAAATATTTTAATTTTTAAGTTTAAAAAAAAAACAGAATTTGAGTCTGAGAACTTTCAAAAAATACACAATGTAGTCCGTTTAAAAATTTAAAACTGGAGACATGTTTGGTGAAACTAGAAGCGACTGGAAAATGAAAAATATGTGAAACTGTTCTCTTTTTTAACCATTTATCTATATTAATATCAACTTAATATAATATAATATATCCGCCAAACTATAAGGGAAAAAATATCACAGCTGGAATGTGGCTCGCTGATCTGGTATACAGACAAATCCATGATGGATGAAGGAGTGGGGGCGGGAGTCTACGGACCAAGATGTGGACTCGCAAAGCCCTTAGGAAAATCTCCCACCATCTTTCAAGCTGAAATCTACGCTGTAGATATCTGCGAAACCGAATGCGCCAAAAAGGCCTACGGGAAGCAAATATCTACATTCTATCGGACAGCCAGGCAGCCTTAAAGGCATTAGGTTCATGCTGCTTTGACTTAAGGCTTGCCTGGGAATCACTTATTCAACTGGCTACAGACAACAGAGTAACTCTGATATGGGTGCCAGGACATGAAGGAGTGGAAGGCGCCGGCCAACTAGCCAAAGTAGGTGTACAGGCCCCGTTTTACGGACCGGAACCATTCTGCGGCATAACGAGAGGTCACCTAAAAGAATGGGAACAGAGGCAAAGAGAGACTTACTAGAATATCGCTCCAGGACAAAGACAGGCGAAGAGATTTATCTCTCAAAAAATACACTAAAAAGCTATTAGAGCTTCAAAAGAACGAACTCATGATAGTTACTAATTGTCCCGACGGGTCACGGCCCTCTGAGGTACCACCTTAAAAAGATGGGAAAGACCTACAACGACCGCTGCAGGTTTTATGATTGATCGAACGAAAAAAGCATATACTATGCCAATGTACGGAATTATCAGGCCAGAGGATAAAATATCTGGAAGTAGTATTCTTGACTCCAAAAGATATAAAAAGGCTCGCCCCTAGGGTATCTAAAAAAGATCTCCTTAGGTCGAAGTAGGAGAAGGGCTATCTTAAGCCAAACGACCCCATTCAATACAAAACAATACTTAATTTCATTTTGATATACCTAAAATTTTAAACGTTATGACTTGTCTAATAGATTTTTTGACCCTGTATAAAATTGAAAGGACCTAATAAGCTTTTTAGATTTATCTCTTTTGTCTAAATCTATGATAAAGAGACTTGGAAATATAATGTCAAACATAATACACACCCCGCCAAAATTATCGCATATTATGCTTATGGTCAGAAATCGAGCATATGCAATAATTTTGGCAGGGTGTGTA
>JACEGR010010451.1:0-19014 GCA_014170235.1 Listronotus bonariensis
TGTTTTAATACATAATCTCTTTAAATATCTAATTCCATTTTAAACAAATAATTTCAAAAATGCATCCTACCATAAAAACACGTTTGAAGCACAAAATCCAAAAGAGGAGCTGGTGCATAAGGGACAAGGGAAAAAACGAAGTAGTTCAAGTGCATAATACTTTCCGTCACTGGAACGCCATAAAGTAGAACGAAATGCTCCTGAGCTACTCGGGAGCGCTCTATTTGCGTCAACGGAAAGCCACTATGATCCCCGCAGTTAGTATTGAAATTACCGTAAAAGAAGACGCCCCTTATCTATTTATTTTTTTGCATGACATTAGGAAATTTACCATCCACAAAATAATTCTAATCAAAATCGAATTTGTGTATTTTTGCGATTTGTAACAAAACTACATAACTTTTGTTACAAATGTTGTTATAAGTATTGTGTCGTAAAGTTGCGTTTTAGGCTATGTTTATTTAAAAATATTATAATTATAGGTATATATATTTATACTGTCAAAATTTAAGGATGTTTGCTAAATTGCCTTTTTTGGAGAAAATGATATACATGTAATAAGTATAAAATGACATACTCTGTCAACTTGTTCGTTAACGTAATTTTTTTATGGTTGGTAAATATAAAAGGAAGTCAACATGCCTAAGTAGTTCAAAATGAGTCCATGATATTTATCTATGAACCTTGTTGTTAGATTAAAAAAACAGTCAAATTCTATACTATTTTTTATCAAATTATAAACACATATAACATTTTTTGCCGGCCATGTACATTTAATTTACTGGCATTGCTAACACCCTTTAATGTTAAGGCATTGGCAAAAAGGTATCAAAAAGACACGAAAGTAGGCAATTGGCCGTTATTGGTCCATGTGTTGCAGATAATGTGATGGCATCCATCATTAATAAGTTATGATGAAAAAATGCGTTTAGGATGATGGCATCCATCATTAATAAGTTTTTGGCAAAAGATAACAAAAAGACACGAAAGTGGGCAAATGGCTGTTAATGGGCCACGTGTTACAGATACTGTGATGGCATCCATCATTAATAAGTTATGATGAAAAAATGCGTTTAGGATAATGGCATTTATCATTAAATAAGTATTGCAAGTTTTAGAAGTTGAATGTCCCAAAAGTTAAATAACATATTTAGTATTTTGTAATCCAAAAAAATTAAAAAGAAGGCAGGAAAACTTTATCATTAAAAAATACATAATATAATTTTTTATACAGTAACAATAAACCATAATAAATTAAAGGTATGTAATAAAATTAAAAAAAAGTAAAGTAAATCAAAAGAAAACACTTTAAAAAAGTAAGTATTTAAGGGACACTTACACTCAATTTTTAGATCCAGAACATAGAGAGAAATATTTTAAAGGAGTTAAATGTAAAAAAAACTATTAAATATATATAATATTGTTTTATAACACGTCTTTACAACTTTTAATAAGGCAACTCCCTAATTTCATATATTTTTTTAAGTAACTACAAACTTAAAAGGTTTTAAACAAAATGTTAACAACTCCTAACAGTCTACTTGAATAACTTGCCTTCTCAACTAGCCATCACCAATTAATCACACAACACACAAAAATTAGGTAATGAATATACTTAATTATGTCTATTAAAAAATTCTTTTCTTTAAAAAAGAAACTAAAAAGCTAGAAAACCACGTAGAAAACAATTGCACAAAGCGGTCAAACAAAAGCAATTTTTCTTCATCTGTCAAAATCGTCAAATCTTGTATTAAACCGACGGATGTAATCGAACTTAGAGCATTTATTGGTTTGCTGTACCTAGCAGGCGCCTACAGAGGAAATCGGCAAAGTCTCGAGGAACTTTGGGGAAAAGAAGGTGATGGCATTGAAAAATTTAGCCTAGTAATGAATATCAAAAGATTTAAGACTTTAATTCGCTGTCTTCGCTTTTATGACCGAAACACAAGGGAAGAGAGAAAAAAATCGCTCGGCTTGCTCCAATTCGTGACTTGTTTAATAAATTTGTCCAAAGCTGCCAAGTGAGCTACATTCTTGGAGAAAACGTAACAATTGACGAAATGCTCCCAGGTTTTCGGGGGAGTTGTCCCTTTAGGCAGTATATAGCTTCCAAGCCAAACAAATATGGTATTAAAATTTTTGCCCTTGTCGACGCAAAAATGTATTATACCTATACCATGGAAATTTATGCAGGAAAGCAGCCAGAAGGGCCATTCTGTATCAGCAACAAGCCCAGAGACGTAGTGAACAGAATGGTTGAACCATTATCTGGATCTGGCCGTAACATTAGAGCTGATAACTGGTTTACTGATATGGATCTCGTTGATGACATGAAAAATAAGAAACTGTCCTATGTTGGAACTATCAGAAAAAATAAGAGACAACTGCCAACTGAATTTGTAGCCACTAAAAGTAGTGCACAGTTTACTAGCCTGTTTGGCTTCAGTAACGGAAAGACATTGGTTTCGTACGTTCCCAGACCAAAAAAGAACGTAATCCTCGTGTCATCCCTTCATAATGATAACACCATCGATCCTGACTCCGAAGAAAAAAGAAACCAGAAATTATCACTTTTTATAACTCGACGAAAGGAGGCGTTGACACTGCAGACAAGATGTGTGCTACATTTAATGTGTCCCGAAATATCAAGCGTTGGCCAATGGTAATATTCTTCACGTTGCTAAATGTAGCTAGTATTAACTCCCAAGTTATTTACCTTGGTAACAATTTAGAACCAATGCGTAGAAGACTGTTCCTTAAAAAATTGGCCCATGAACTGACAGTTGGAGAGCTGAGTCGTAGAAGTATAAAAACTGTTAGCATGCCGATCGACCTACAAAACAGGCTGAAAAGATTTCGTCCTCTTTTTCAAGAAGATGAAAATGTCGCCCCTCCCCGCCCCCATAAAAGAACAAAGTGTTCAACCTGTACAAGCGAAACCGGTTTGAGAAGGCTGACAAATCATATATGCAAGAAATGTCAGACTTCTATTTGCTTATCCCATGCAAATATGGTGTGCAATCGATGTTTTACTGGAGAAAGTGCACACCTCCCCCGAAGATAAGTGAATAGATTTTCCAGTATGATTTTTTTACTTTTTTTTACTTACGGTTTTTTAGTTTACTTTCTTGATAGAATGTATAGAAGCTTATAAGCTTTATTTAAAAAAAATATTAGTTTTATGTTAAATACATGTGTTTTCAGTAGAAACGTTTGTATATTTGTTCTCCTAACACTCCTAATATTCATATTTCTTATTTACTAGTTATAAAAATTAATATTATTAAGTCTTTTAAAGTTTTTATTAAGCTGTGCCTACCAAGCACATTGCGCCCGAACTCTACGACCAACATATTGCGCCCGACGGAAGGTTAAAAATGTGATAAATTATTGGTAATAAAACTGTGGTGAGTTTCAATAATTTAACTAATAGGTCAAGGAATAATGATTTACACATATTGAACACCCGCTCCTTAGCAAGTAATAAAAATTTAACCTTAAATCGGTATTGCAAATCTTTGCAAAATAACTTGATAGCGTAGCATACAAATTAAGATTAATGGTGATTTAAGAATATTTTTTACCGTAAAAGCAAATGCATTTACTTCTTTTAAAAAAATGGTGACAAAGAGGTTTTCCTATTAAAAGTGTTACTTCTTTTCAACCCCTTATATCTCTTATAGGTATAGATGGTGTAGGTGGTGTAGGTGGTGGCTTACGGCCTTGCGCCTCGGGGGGCTTCTCGGCTAGGAAGCCTTGCAGTTGAAGGTATGATATGTTTGACATAGATATTGTTATGTTATATTTTTTCGCATGATATGCAGTAGCAAGCATGATTAAAGTATACACAAAAATGTAATTTGAGGGTGAGGACCTTTTTGTTTTTGCTCTCCAACTTAAATATTTCAATGAAGGGGCCTCGCAGGTACAGGGTTTTCACATTTATATTTTGCACCCAATTACAATGATATCGAAAAAGGATAGATTTTCCTGTAAAAGTTTTATAAGTTTTCCCCTTTTAACTTTTAAGCATAATAAAAGGAGCAAATAAACATCAAAAACTAAAGAAAAATTCAGAGGTATGACCACTTAAATCCGAAAAATATTAGATATAATTTCTTTTATTATACCTGCCTATGGCATTAGGCTGAACCTGTAGATACATATAATTATATATTGTTATTCAGATTTAATTCATTATATTTCAGAAACTATTAAAGATACATATTAATTGTGATATTTTTTATTTTAAATTACTATCCGCAAAAACAAAACATGGGATTTCTTATTAAAAAATGCCAGTTTACTATTAAACTCCGAAGGATGGTCAAATTTCCAAAACTATTAAAAATTGTATGTATACTTGGTTGATTTTTTTAAAGCTCTTTAAAAGACATTTTTAATGGAGACATAATATACAGTTCCATTTCAAAAAGTTTCTCTTTTCATTTTTTTTTCTTTTGAGTTTTTGATGTTTATTTGTTTCTTTGTAATACTCAAAAGATAATATAAAAATCTATAAAACTTAAAAACTTTTATACAAGAAGTTTTTTAAACTTTAATACAGAAATAAAAGTCTTGAAAAAAGCTGCAAAAACTATTTTATTAACAAACAACATAAGAGTTTATTAAAGTAACTACCCAAATATTTAGAAGGGTACTTGCTGTAGAATTGTTGGCAAAAACAAAACAAAAGAGATTTTATGGTCTGTTGTTTTTAAATAAAAGAGTTAAGAATGTTGTTTGCAAATTAAAGAGCAGAGACAGGCAGTATGGATTTCGCCACAAAAGATCTACAGCGGATCTTCTTTCTTTCGTATCACACTGCTGGAATAAGTCTCTTGAGTTTCTAGGTGAGTCCCAGATCGTTGCTTTTGATATATCCAAAGCTTTTGACCAGGTCTGGCATGCCGCACTTCTTAATAAACTTCCCTCCTATGGTATTTCAACTAAACTCTGTAATTGGCTCTCTAGCTATCTCTCTGATCGACGTATATCAGTTATTGTGGACGGCCATTCTTCAAGCTTTCACCAAGTTAATGCTGGAGTGCCTCAGGGCTCAGTTCTGGCACCAACATTATTTCTTCTTCATATCAACGACCTTCTCTCGTCCATAACTAATTCCATTCATAGTTTCGCCGACGATAGTGGCTGATTTGGAAAACAAACGCAGAGCGGTGCAGATATCTCTTTTGCAGGATCTTAATTTAATAATCATCATCTAATGAGCGGCCAAGTTTTACAGAGCAAAGACACCTTAAATCTTGTGGGCGTCACATTTCAAAGTAACCTTAACTGGCATAAACACATTGTATCTATAGCCACGGCAGCTTCAAAAAGCTTGGATTTCTCTTTCGAGCCAAAAAGTATTTTTCCCCTTCTAATTTATACACTTTATATGTTTCCCAAATCCGACCTTCCTTAGAGTATTGTTCTCATATCTGGGGCATGGCTTCCCCCACAACCCTAAGCATTCTGGATTCTATTCAAAGAAGAGCTATTCGTCTCATTAATGATCCTTCACTTACAGAAAGGCTTCCATCTCTTGCCCATCGTCGGGTTGTGGGAGATCTATCGCTTTTTATAGGTACTTCCATGGCTTCTGCTCTGAAGAATGGTCCAGTATAGTTCCTCCACTCACGGTTCCCAACAAAGAAACTCGTGGTTCCGCGCGTATGCATCCCTATACGGTCCAACTGGACAGACCCCGAACTTCCCACTTTGTTCGTTCTTTTATCCCTAGAGTTTCTAGAATCTGGAACCTGCTGCCCGCGGAGGTCTTTCCTTCCCCCACAAATCTTCAAGTGTTTAAGTCCCGTGTCAACAAACTTCCTCTTACTTCGCTTAAGACAGCCACGGTACGTTAGTATTTAGGCTTTTAGTCTTCGTGGTTTGTCCAAAGAAAAAGAAGAAGAAAAAAAGATCCAACATCAGAGAATATAGAGAAAAGCTCATATAAACGTTGGTCCGCAAATTATTCATGCTCAAAATACAGGGTGTTAAACTTTTCAAAACTCATTAAAATAGGTATTTATTGTTGTTATTACATAATTGCTAATCAAAAATTATTAAACCCGATGATGCAAATAAGTGGTTTTTTTTCTTAAACTTAACAAGATACGAAACAAGTTAGGAGACATACAAGCTGTGTTTTTATTTGCTTAATCTAGAGAAAGTATAAAAACCTTACACAGTCAGTGGCCTACCGTTTTTTGTTAAAAAATACAATCATTTAATCTAGTTCAACTTTACCCATAATTTATTTAAATAATTGTAGCAGAATTTAAAAAGTTTATAAAAAACCATAATCATTATAGATAAGCCTTAATATACTTGTATACAAATTACCTTAAACTTTACTTTTAAAGTCCCCAAAAATTTAATTTATTTAAAAACTGCAATAAACATTATGGATAAGTGGTATTATACTTGTATAACAAATTGCCTTGTACTTTACTTTCAAAGCCCAAAAGATTTTTTAAAAAATATTAAATTGTTTATGAAATGTTTAATTAGTTTAAATAAATGCTGCTACTTCTCCATTACCAACATGCTTAATTACCCAAATATTTTAAAATTGTAGTGGGCGTCCCAAAAGAACTTTGGGAACCGTAAGAGGTATAAATGAGGGCAAGGTTTAATAAGAAATATTAAAGTTTTGTTATAAAATTTTAAATATTCGAAAAACCAACTCAACTTAACTCAGTATCCCAACCAACAAACTTTAAAGCCTGGTTCAGACACGGCTAGTAATTTAGTCAAGTAGCGAGAAATTAAGTATTCTCGTGCATAAGGACAGTAAAAATTAGGAAAGTAGTTTAGTGTAGTAGCTGTTCACATGCACGAGAATACATTATTACTCGCTACTCGACTAAATTACCAGCCATGTCTGAATAAGGCATAAGGGGTGATTCTACAATGATAATTTAGAAAAACTTTATATGAACATATGCCCTAAACGTTTTAGTTTTTAAATTGCGGGTTGTTAATTTTTGTTTTTTTTTAATATTTATTTTTTAATACAAATTCAGTTATTTAAAAAAAATTGGGGGACTTGCTTTAGAAGACATTTTTGGCATACAAGAGAAACAAATATTTTTACGAGTGTCGTCTATGAGGGTTTTAAGGTAAACTATTAAAAAAAAAAGTCAAATAGCCATATTTCCAAAATAAAAATATTTTTTAAATTTATTAGGCGATGAACAATTTTCGCGTAAATAAATAAAAAACTTTTTCGAAATGGTCATTTTGTATTGCTTTTATCAAATTCTGCGATTAAAAATCACCTTTATAATTACTTTTTTTAATTAGATAGGGATCCGACCATGCCGAGAAATTGATTCTATTTAGTTACGCGAAAACCGTACATCAAATAAAAAAAGGTAAAAATAAAATATGTTTTAAACTACGTTAAAACTTAAAAAATTGTTTTTATTAAAACAAAAACATGCACTAAAGTGCTATTTTTTTCTTAATAAATATTTACCCTAAACCCTTCATGGACAACACTGGTAAAAATATTTTTATGCTTGTATGCCAAAGAGTGACTTCAGATTTCATAGGAGGCGTCTCCCAAAATGTTTAAAAATATCTGAATTAGTAAAAAAGATATTATTAAAAAAAAGTACTATTAAACTTTTTAACACCCCGTAGTTCAAAAACTAAGAGACTTAGGATATTATGTACATATGAAGTTTTTTTCCTAATTTTTATTGTAGAACCACCTCTTAATATTTGTCGGTTGATTTCCTAAACACCCAGTATATGGAAAAAATAGAAATTCTGTTTCTTATTTTATTACGAGGTTATTTAAAATAAAAAAAAACTGAAAGCACTTTCTAATAGCAACTTACTTGCTACTAGATTTCGGCTATAGATATTGAATGCGAAGTTTCGACTTTGAGAAACCATCATCAACTATATTTTCGTTTATGGAACAATAAAACGAAATACAATATATTCGATAAAGCTTTTAAGGAAAAATTCTCCCGTAAATAACGTCACAAAAAAACAAATCAAATTCTTTTGATTGTATACAGATATGTCTCAGTTTATATGAAAACTTAATATATTTTCCTAAGGTTGAGCACATAAAATTACAGGTTATTTTTCTATTTTTTTTTGTATAGGATTTGGTTTAAAAGAAAAAAATCCACTTATGCATATTCCCGAACCACATTTAGGAAGAAAACTTATGAGATTTTTTTATATAATAATGTTTTATACCTTTCTATTTCCAAATATGTTAACAAAATATGTTAACAACAACAAATACTTGAATAAATAAGTAACAAATTTTACTTCAAATAGGTGTGTTTTTTTAAATGGTTAAATTGTTTCAAAAGTTTAACACCCTGTATCTTAAGAACGAAAAATTGGCTTAGCCGAGTTTAAATAGACTTTCTTTCTTACTTTATTAAGAGGATTATATTATAACAGTTTGTCACCAAATATCACAAACACCCTGTATTTGTTAATGTAGATTTTGTGTTTACTTTTTGTGCAAATAAAGTACCCTATTATTAACCTTGAATTTAGTTGCATCTTTAAAATAAAGGTTATGCACATAAATAAATATTAATACATATGTCATTGTTATTGTTAAATGATATTGTACATTTTAATAAAAAGAAACGGTTACCCTTCATGGTGTATGGGTTACATTGTATTTAAAGGAACTTATTAAGAAAAATATTATTTTCATATTTTTTTGTTGCCATTATTATTTTAATTCTTTTTTTTTGTTTTATTTATTATTTTATTTAAAGAACAAACCATACTTTGATATTTTAGATAGAACACGCTGTATTTTTATTAAGTTTTAAGTTTTAAAAGCTATTTCAAGCATAAAACCCATATAGTTTATTCTATTAAAAACGAGCCTCCCCTTATAATTCCGTTATTTTTACACCAATAAAAATCCAAAGAGACGTAAATTTTTATTTTTAATGGGATTCATTTTTGTGTCACAATTTACTTTTCCAGGGCTATCCCCTCCTCCCGCCATCACAAACGTCACAAAGTTTTAATGGGAAAGGGGGTCAAGTAATACCTCATTCCAAACGGGTTTATAGTCTCTCTTCAACAGACTTAAGTTTTCCACAATCCGTTTTGTAGTTTCCGAGAAAAAAATACTCAAAATACGTAGGGTCTCTTGCCCCTGTAGTTTTTTATTTTTTAAAATATTAAAATAAAATTTGATACATAGGTATATCACCTAAATGTGCAATATTATATAAATTCAGTTGTTGACTGTTGCTTTTGGTTTAGTCGAAAACGAACTCAACTTTATTATTTAAAGAAAGATACCCGGTATATTTTTAGTTATTTAAATAGAAAATGTCATTTCGAGTACGTACAAAATTTGAAAGTTTTTGACGTATAACCTCTAAATATTTTAAGTTTTTAATTTTTAGTCTAAAGTACTATAATTATAATAAAAATTTATGTTTTGGACCAAGTAGTCATGGAAAAATAAATAAATAGTTACAACTATTCCCATATAACATTTTTTGGGCGTTGTACATTTAATTTACTGGCATTGCCAACACTCTTTATGAAAAATCCCCCGAATATAATGGTAAAAAAATGTTTAATAAATTACCAAATGAAATCAAGAATCTACCATTTAAAAAATTTAAATACCATATAAAAAAATTTCTCCAACAAAAGTGTTACTATTCGGTTAATGAATACATGTCAGGTATATTGTAGGTATTTTTAAAGTGTTTTTATTTGTATAATGTATTGTTAAATGTAAATGTTCTTGTTTTAGATACTGTATACCTATGTATATTTTTTTTATATATTTTTAAATTTTAAATATTTTTTAATTTTTTAACATATGACGTGTACATCCATTTTGTATGGCTGACGTATGAAATATATTATTACTATTATTATTATTATTGGCAAAAAGGTATCAAAAGACGCGAAAGTGGGCAATTGGCCGTTATTAGGCCACGTTTTGCAGATAATGTGCTGGCATCCGTCATTGATAATTTATGATGAAAAAATGCGTTTAGGATGATGGCATCCATCATTAATAAGTTATTGGCAAAAAATGCGTTTAGGAAAATGGCATTTATCATTAAATAAGAATTGCAAGTTTTATAAGTTGAATTTCCCAAAAGGTAAATAACATATTTAGAATTTTGTAATCGAAGAAAATGAGAAAAAAACAGGAAAACTTTATCAATAAAAAAATTATATAATATAATTTTTTATACCGTAACAATAAACCAAAAAAAAAAAAATAAAAAGTATGTAATGTATGTAATAAAATTTAAAAAAGATAGTAAATCAACCCCTGATTTCATATAATTTTTTAGGGAACTACAAATTTAAAAGGTTTTAAACGAAATGTTTACAGCTCCTAACAGTCTACTTGAATAACCTGCCTTATTGACTAGCCATCACCAATTAATTACACAACACACACTAATTAGGCAATGAATACACTTAATTATGTCTTTAAAAAAAACTAAAAAGCTAGAAAACCACGTAGAAAACAATTGCACAAAGCGGCCAAACAAAAGCAGGGTTGCCTCATCTGTCAAATTGTCAAATCTTGTATTTCGGCTAAGCGTAGAATTTGAATTTATCAGCTTCGGTCGAAATCGTCGAAATTAACCTAGCTAATTTTACCATCATTTTATTTTTATTCTCTCAAAAATACATAATAAACATTTTGTTTGACTTAATTTTTATTTGCATGATTTGTATCAATAAAATGTAACGAAAAGGCCATTTCCTTTAAATTATGTAAAATAAACATAAAATAATGTTGTTTAGCCGCCATTATAAATAAAACAGATCAAAAAAATTGCTCGAATGTTAGTTAAATACCAATGTTAATAATATGGTTTGAAAAATATAAATATGTGTTAAAGGTTTGCCTTCAAAAATCCAATATTTATTTGCTTGCAAAAAAGGCATGCTTTATTTAATCAGGATTGGTATACCGCCATTTTTGTATGCTTGCCGGCAATTCGCCTGCCTGTAAAATTTATTGGCAATTGAGTGTTTATTTGGTGTTAACTTTTTAATGCGTTTTAGATGTTGGCATAATATTGCCACCAATTGCCAATGCTTTACCATTAATGCCAATATGAAAAATGTATCTTGCCGGCAAATAGTGTTTGCTGGGATTTCCCCAGTTATCTTAGTCAAATTAAAAGGTTAATCTCGGAATCTTACGCAATTAGCTGAATATCTGTACATACCTTTTTTTTGGTGCAAAAATCCCCTATGATATCGTGTAAGGAACTCGAAATATGACAGGTCAAATGTCAAAAAATCGGTTTTTGGGAATATCTCGTTTTCTTTACTTTTAATTGCATTTATAATTATTATAAAAGTTGTAGAACACAAAATTCCTTATAAATTTGATTTTTTTTACATTTTTTTGTTAGACCAACGGATCCGATAATAGAGGGCTCAGAGTGTAAAAACTTTACTGTATACCTTAGCACGCAATCAATTGTAATTTTTAGTTTAATATGTCATCTTTTTACTTAAGTTTTTGTTAAATATCACGATTGATTGCGTGCTAAGGTATGTACATACACTAAAGTGCTTTACACTCTGCGCCCTCTATTATCGGATCCGTTGGTATGACAAAAAATTGCTTGGAATTAAATTTGTAAAGAATTTTGTCTTCTACAACTTTTATAATAAACATAAATTTAATTAAAAGTAAAGAAAACAAGATATTTGCAAAAACTGATTTTTTGACATTTGACCTGTCATATTTCAAGTTCCTCACGATATCATAGGGGATTTTTAAGAGAGTATTTTTTGTACCAAAATAAAGGTATGTATAGATATTCAGCTTATTCCGTAAGATTCCGAGGTGAAAGTCTAAGTTAATTGGGCTATATTTTCCGTGGCTTCTTGGGCCAAACTTTACATTATAGCTCTCCAAATCAAAAATTAGAAATATTTGTGGTAGAAATATTTGTGGATAAGATGTCACAAAGTAGCAGATAGAGTATCATAGTAGCCGGCATGACATTGCCTATTTAAATAAATAAAAATATACAGGGTGTTCCATTTAAAATAGGAAAGTTAAGGTCATTTACGGTTAAGGGTACGCGCACATACGTCGGCATCGGACGGACGGTACGGATCGGAAAAAATAGTTTTAGTGAAATTAAATGACACACACGCACATGCGAGTTATGGGTAAACCATAGGTAAATATTTTAAGTTACCAGGGGTATAAAACCACTCGGGTAAAATCCTCCGGTAGAAATCGGCCTAAATTCTTGTGAAATAACGCAATTTCTGACCTGTATCGCACGTATGAAACGGTAATGGCCGGATTTTAATTAAAGTTGCTATATTCTCGCGGAATTTTTAAATCCGGGGCCAACCGCCCGCACATTGGTGCACTGCTTTCTTTAATTTTACTAAAACTGTTTTTTCCGATCCGGACCGACCGCCCGATGCATACGTATGGCTCCTGTATTTACAGTACATATTCTCGAAAACTACTGAACCGATTTAAGAAACTAAAGTCGAAGGAGAGAATTTAAAACCCTTTGGGGTAAGGTATTACTTGACCCCCTTTCCTATTTAAACTTTTCGACGTTTGTGTTGGTGGAGAAAGGGTCTAACACTAAATAAGTAAATTCTGACACAAAAATGTGACCCTCCAAAAATAAAGATAGATGTGTTTTGGGATTTTTATGAGTATACAGATAACAGGTATATAGGGGGTGGCTTGTTTCAATTGGAATACACTGATAATCCTATATTGTTTGTGATTGAAACACGGTGAAGCAAAAAAAATCAGTCGATGTCTTTTGGTGTATTTTTTATTGAGAAACTTTTGTTTATTTATTCAATTAAAATTTATTCCGCCAAGTCAAAAAATAATTTTGGCCATGTGGCCGCCGCCAGAGCTGAAGAAAGCATTTTCGGGTCGGTTAATATCTTGTTTTGGTGATGAGACCAATATTTGCCAAGAATGCGAAACCTGTCACCCTTAGCTCTGGTAAGAGTGATGGAGCATGCCATAAAATGGGCTGTTTGTTCATTAACTCTGTAGGCGGCCGCTTGGCCGATATCATTTTCTCGACTTAATGAAATAAATTCTAATTGATTTAATAAACAGATTTTACAACCAGAACCAAAGTTTAAAAAAAATACGCTAAAGGAACATTGAGTAATTACTTTTACCCCGCCTTGTATTTATTAGATTTACCTTTCTGTTGTAAAAACATAATTTTAATTTCTTGACAAAATGACGACTGACCTCTATTAAAATTAAATATAATAGTATGTTCAAAAACTGTATTGCAGGGCTCTCCAAACTGTGCGTCGCGACGCCCTGGGGCGTCGCACTGTCCTTCCAGTGGCGTCGCGTGTTGTTGGAAGAAAAAAGTGCAGTAAATTTGTATGAAAATATTAAAATACCGAAATTGGTCAGTATGGTGAATATGAGTATTCCGATCCAAAAAGCGGTAAAAAATATCGACTTGGACCTTTTTTGTTCTTCAATTTTTTCTGTAAGAAATAGCCTGTTCCCAAGGACGTCACACAAATAAGTTTGGTTACCCATGCTTTATTGTGTTTCGTTTTATCTAAGGTCAGACGACAGACTACAAAGAGAATTACAGCAAACAGACATTTTCGCGTGTGTGAAACAATACCGTATACCAAAGAGGCCTTACCTAATAATTTTACTAAAACAAATACCTTGTCGATCTGTCTGTCACTCACAGAATGTTAAAAAAAACTGCAAATGACGCTTTAGGGCAGTAAGTTTTACACTGTAAAGCCGGCTGTCTATGGGAGCGGTTTTCCGCTCGCGGATGATAATTCAGCATTGGGATTGGTTAGTGCAAATTTGAAATGCGTTTTTCGCCATTTTCGACGCGGATCCGCAAAAAGTTGAGACTCTTCTTCCCTTTAGGCATTCCAATCATGATAATTTTGGTATTCGAATATTGCTTCCACATTTCGGTATTCTAATACTTTGATCGCCGGTATTCAAATACTCAAAAAATATTCATCGAATACTTCAAAAATATCCAATACAAAATCCCGAATACTAACCAAAAAAGTATTCTATCGAATACCGAATACCAAACACACAAAATAAACGTATTTGAATACTATTCAAATACCGGCAAAATGTATTCTGAATACTATTTAGAATACTATTCAGAATACTGAGTGAGCGGCGCCAGGGGTGGGCGCGGTGTGGCGAGCGCCCAACCTAAATTGCTCTCGCCCAACCGTTCGCCCCACCTGCTAATTGAAAGCAAAAGAGCCATGTTTAAAAACCATTTTATTATATAAATAATTTAGTTAGCTCATATTTAAGTAATCCGAATTATGGAATTCTTGAATAAATGATCTATTGTCGCAATATTAAAAATTACCAGTATGTTGCGCTATGTCATTGGAAACGGATGTTAGTGTAAAATTTAAATAAAAATAAAATATCCTAATAAAATGTTTAAAAAATTTTAAATTTTTTCCCCTTAGTTATGTTTACCTATATAAGATTGTAATTATGACCAAATGTATATCATTTATTAACAACATAAAATACAGTGATGATATTAAAATAGTTACCAATTTGTCTTTTAAATGGTACTTTTTTCAAATAGAAATGGAAATCATGTAGAACCTCGTTTTAAAGGCACTTTAATTCTCTACTTACCGCCACTTTGTTTTTGAAAATACTGTACAAACAGTGCGGTTTTAATGAAATTGGCTTGTAAGTCTAGAATTTCATAAACAAAGTGGCGTTAAGTAGGGAATTTAAGGACCTTTAAAACGAGGTGCTACATGACCTCCATTTTTATATGCAATAAAAAAATTGCCAGTGCCCCCTTGATACCAGACCACGTGACCAGAGTTATTTTAATGCTAAAAAGTAGCTTAAGTGACACCATTGTACACAAATTTTCCCGATATCGATATCTTAAACCCATTCAAAAGTTAAGGGGAAGAGAACTTTTAAAAACCGCAATGTATGTATAAATTGGAGCTAAACTTCAAACGCCTGTAACTCTAGAATGGCTGGACTTTAATAAAATAATTTAGGGGACTAAGATCTGGGCTCCTAGCGGGCCATCTTGCAAAACCATTTATTAGGAAATATATGGTAAAGGAATTAAGCTAAAAGTTCGCCCAGTGAAACGAGCCAGACGACGCAAGAAGGCAGGGGAAATAATAAATCTGCATTATCGAGTCTAATCAGAGGCGTGCGAATAAATGATCACTAAACAGTTTAGATATGATAAAAATATGTAAGCATTAATTTATTTTTAAAAATGTAGTGGAAATTGCCAAGATCTAAATATTTTTAATTGTAATGAGAAAAGCATTTCAGTAATATAATTAATAGCATTAGTGACACTAAATTTATTTTAGACTTCCACTGTCTTTATTTATAACTATTCACACAACGTTTTGGGTAGTCCTATCTCTGTCTGTTTTACAGTTTACACTCTTAAAAACGGACAGAGATAGGACTGTCCGAAACGTTGTGTGAATATTTATAAATAAAGATAATGAAAGTCCGAATGTACTAACGCAATTTTTTTTCTTTCGAAAATTGTTCCTTTCGACGTTCTTCATTCCTGTGGATTCTTCGGACACTGTTAATAGAAACTCCCGCATAAAGGGAAACGCGATCAAGTTTTCTTTTAGAAGCAGTTTCAAAGTATTATTTGTTCCATTTTTATCGCAAACTCTATAGATATTGGCAATTATTTCTCTAAATTGGCCATGGATAATTTTGCCTTTTAAAACGGTTTTTTTTCCATACTTTTGACTGGAGTTAAAAATAGTTTTTTATAACCAACAAGAAATGTCTACGTAAAGGTGGGATTTCACGCTCATGCAAGTTGCGCAAGTTGATTTGTGCAAATTAGACTAAACTATTACATTCGTTTTTATATGCACAAATTTGTTTATCAGTAAACGATGGAGTACGACTATGAATTGTTAGCATGAGCTGGTGTTACTACTTACTTTCATATTCATTTAATAATAGAATAGAGCTTAATAAATTCCAGAAGAAACTTTTTTTTCACTGATATTATTATTACCACAAAAATAACAGATAATATTAAAGGGCCATCAAACAGAAAACGATAAATAAATCACGCCAATAGGACTATTATTTACTCACTACGCATGTCTTAAATTTGTATGTCGTTTACACGTTCAAAAATTTGCACCAACCGCATGCAAATTATCTGACCATCCAGATTTTACACAAGCCAAACCTTTTTGCTTGCTAAAGTAAACGATTTTCGTTTACATGCTCCAATTTATTTGCACAAATTGGTATGCACAAGTCAATTTGCGCAAATTGCATGAGCGTGAAACCCACCTTTAAGCTTGAAAGAAGAACGGATTTATTTATTTAATTTATTATTTAGTTACATACATACTTACCTTAATTATTTTTGAATGCGATACAAAATCAAAACACTGAATTAAATTTCTACGTTATAATACCCACACAAAACCACAATACTAAAAATTGTTAATAGGAAACAAATATTTAAAAACCCGGGTAAGTACAATAAATTCCAAACCATTCCCCGTCTATGTTGACGCGAGGCTCCACCTCTTTGGAGGCTCGTTCCAGCGGCAACCAATCAGTAAACATTATTTGAGTGGTTATCTTGGTAGGGCGGCCTTGTTGTTGGAAATTAAGAATGTAAAAATATTTTAGGGACGATATGAATATTAAAGCATAGTATAATCGGCTCCTCTAAAGAAAATAGAGCAATAAATTAAAATCTCTTTAGGGAATTAAAAATAAATCAATAACAAGGTGTAAACAAGTACTTTATAAAATATGAAATATTATATTTAAAAAAGCGTAAAATAGGTTCACAGCAGTAGGATGAAAATCTGGCAACATCTTAAAAGCAACTTCAGTTTTTTTCCGCATTCCTTCCATCTGGCTAGACTCAGTTGGCAAACTGTACTTCCCTTCCATTGTGGGCAGGAGCTCCGTCTTGCTGTCACCATATTTCTTGAAATACTGCCAAGGTTGATTATCTAGGGCGTCTAAGACATTATTCCTAATCAAATTTAGATATCGTTCGGAAGTTAAGGTCCCTTCGTAAACGAAAAGTCCAATAATTTTGTTTCTCCACATACCAATCCATACATTAAATGAAGTTCGCCCTTGAATTCGTACCTGCTGGTTAGTTTCAGTTAATAAAGTAATTTCCGCTGTTAGATATCAATGAGTTGCAATAAAACATTATGAATATGTAATAAGTTTATTCTTTTTTTTACCTTTTTACCTAAAAATGTAGTTCAGGGCCGTATTATGGTTAAATAAATATGCAATATTCTGGTGATGGAATTATCTGTACGAAACGTCAGCAAATATCAAAGTGGCGATATATAGTGTTTTAAGAGTGATGAAAGGATTTAATTAAATTGAAAAAATATCAGGTCCGTATTTAAAAAAATTAAGTTGATGATGGTCGCCAGAAGCCGAAACGTCAGATTTAATATTTAATCACACTGAATTATAGAGCAGAAAAGTGGCCATGAAAACGTGTTTTTCATTTTGAGTTATCTTAACAAATATAGCCAGGAAACAATAGAAACCAAAATTGAAAATTCCGGTTTTTTTCGAATATCTTCGGAAGTACTCGGAATTTTTTAAAACGCAAAACGGCATTTTATTGAGCATCAAATTGCGCAACTTTGCCTTCATTTAACCGATCCTGCATCTCTTACGGTTTCCGAAATCCCAATGATGAGCGTCGAATTCGAGCCACCCTGTACAGGTAATAATCCAAGGTTTAACCACATTTAAAAAACTTAATTTTTAATTTCTTGTCTTTAGATAGGTTCACCTAACATTTTTTTTTATTGCCAGGCAATCAGTGCTAATTATACAGTCGTCCCCCTCGTATATTTTAATAAAGCTTGGAACCGTAATTTATGACCATGGTCTGCATTGTTTGATATATCAGTGACAGTTCTTAATGTCAAGGTGACAGCTTTAAATATCAAGGTCGCAGCTGGACACCAACACAACCGCTACCGCCAGCCAGACAGCCGAGGATCTATCCGAAAGAGAAGGGGGAACAACTTATCAAAGACTCAGCCAACCTAAAATTCTTTTTCCCGGCGTTTATACTTCCCGAACTATAAAAATGTGTTTTAAATTATTAAAAGAAAACTTTTTTGGCAGTTAACTCTGCTTATTCAGTAAAGTAAAAATCAATAAACATCAGGCTTATAAGCGGCTGCTGCGAAAATAATTATCGTGAATTCAATTAAAATATCAAAAAGTAGGTGGGGTTAGTTAACATGATATACAGTGTGTCTAGGTAAGTTTGGCAAAAAAATTTTTTTGGTTAGGAGTAGAGTAAGTACCTTTATTTTTGCTTATATCGAAAATTGTTATAAAGAAAAGATTTTTGATATAAAAATTACTTCTTAATTTGCAATTTTGTTTTATTGGAAAAAAAAAACCTTTTTGTTTTTTCTGCAATAATGGTAAAAATAGGTTTTACATTAGTGCACTACATTTTATAATACTAATAGTGAATTCACGTAGTCGCCCCAGTGCGCACTAAGCTCGAACTCTGACAGTACAGTGCAAATTTTCATATTCACGCAGAAGAGTTCTTTTGTCGGGCAATAAATGTGCGTGTTCAATGAATTTGCCTGCACTCTGAGAGATCAGCTTTTGTATTCAGGGTGTTGGTATCACACTTGGGGAATTCGAGCTTTTGGAACCGTTGTTATTGGCGGTGCTGCAGAAGGGAACTGAACGAGCTCGGTGACAATGCGCATTTTCTCGGTTCGCTCTTGCTCTTGCAAAAAGTAAACTGGCATCGAGTTGGTTCGAATTTTAAGTGAACTGGTGCAGAGCAAAATGAAAATTGCTCGCTCTAAGTGCCTGTTTCATGAATTTACTATAAATTTTATAGGACCCTTTTAAATAAACATTTTACATTTGCTGTTGATAAAACAAGAATAATATACAATGCACTAATGTACAAA
>JACEGR010010452.1:0-19012 GCA_014170235.1 Listronotus bonariensis
ACAGGGTGTCCGGGAAAATGTGAGAAATCTCTCGCACACGTATGGAACAGATGAAAATTACACGATAAGTTCCTATAAAATTTTTCCGTTTAAGCCCCCTGCGGAGATATGATCCCCTAAAGGGGCAGCTAGAAATCGATTTTTCGTGAATAACTTTTAAAGCGCTCTGTATAATTTGGATAATATTTTTAGTACGATGCATACTAGTAAAGACCTTTTAAAATAGTGCCCTTGAACTTATGTCGCTTCTTTAGTTTGCCAGGACGGACTAGTTTTCGCAACATTATTGATAGTATTTTTTACGCCCTGTATGGTGAAGACACAAAAATATGTTTTGGGTAGTTTAAACCTTTTGCTAAAAAAAAGATACTCTTGTTTGACATCGACAAAATGAGCCGTTTTCGAGTAAAAATTATTTTAACAATAAGAGTTTATTTTTGTTTAATAATACAATATTTTATTTTCGATGTAATTTGTAATTTTTGATTCAGTATTGAACTCCTCTCGTAGCAGGTCAGGAATTTGTTGCAAATGTCTTTTTTACTCGAAAACGACTCATTTTATCGATGTCAAACAAGAGTACCTTTTTTAGCAAAAGGTTTAAACTACCTAAAAACATATTTTTTGTATCATCTCCATACAGGGCGTAAAAATATTATCAATAATGTGCGAAAACTACTCCGTCCCTGGCAAACCAAAGAAGCGACATAAGTTTCAAGGGCACTATTTTAAAAGGTCTTTACTAGTATGCATCGTACTAAAATATTATTAAATTATACAAAGCGCTTTAAAAGTTATTCACGAAAAATCGATTTCTAGCTGCCCCCTTTAGGGGATCATATCTCCGCAGGGGGGCTTAAACGGAAAAAATTTATAGGAACTTGTCGTGTTATTTTCATCTGTTCCATACGTGTGCGAGAGATTTCCCACATTTTCCCGGACACCCTGTATAAAAATTGGGATGCCTAAAATATCGAAAATCAGTAACTGACATTGACTGATTGCTAACGATTTTTCTCAGACATACGTTAAAATTAAAACGTCAATTTTTTTTTGTTGGTTAAGTATATGACATAATATACGACTTGCCCTAATTTCGATATGACGTAACATTGAACATCCTTGAAAAGATCTTTATTATATTGTGACGTTGACATTTTGAAATACTACTTGACGTCACTGGGCAAATGTACCATATGGAACTATCTTCTTGGGACAATGAGACCGGTGGACCATCAAAACTAACTTTGCATTTTCTAGGACCAACTTAACTTATTTGACTATATAAATTTAGTACGGGCATATCCCTAGGGATAGCCCGTACGGGGCTTAACTCAAACTTTAACTCTTTACTTGACTTTACTAACTCTTTCATATCTAATAAACAATCAATCCCCGTCTTAAAATTTTGTTCTCTTTAAATTTTAAATTTTTCAGTATTTGTTTTGCATTTCTAGGCAACTCTGCTTGTTTAATGTTTTTGTTTTATTATTATAAGAGTAACCTAGAAAATTGTTTGATTTTTACTTTTAAACCTTGACACTTCACGTATTGTTTTATGTACCAAATTTCCCAATGTTAAGTAACCCAATTATATTTAAATTTCCCAAAAATGTATATTTTTAAAATTCCCAAAATGTATACTTTTTTGTACTAGGTGTTCACAATATTTAATTTAGCTAGGACAGATGGTGGTTACAGATGGTCGCTTCCTATTTGGATATTGGAATAATATGTATTAATATGGTTTACATTGAGATTATGCCTGTCAAAACCTAATTTATGTCACATTTTGATATATGATTAAAAGAGAGTTCCAAGGCAAATCCGAAAGGCAAGAAAAACATACAAGGTAATTTAATTAAAAACCCACTTCAGGTAAACCGCAAGTCGTAAAAATAAATAAATTTAGAGTCCTAAAAAGAACAACTTCTAAATCTTAAAATAATGTCTGTAATAATGACTCTGTTATCCATTCGCTGGGTCAACTGGTATCAAGAATATGTACCTATTAATTTAATAAATATATTTCAGGTTAATGCAGCATTAGTATAAATATTAACATGTCACGTGTATCTAAAGGTCGATATTAATTTAGCAAATTTACATTTAGCTCCATTACATTGTATGTCGATGAAGGCATAAGAGATAATTTTAATTAGATGTATATCATGTGCTTACCAATAATGATGGATAGTAGATGTACGTGTGTATCATATTTCATTAAAATATAATTTTATTGATAAGTAATATTGTGTAGTTTATTTGGTAAGAAATGGTTAATTGTAAAAAAACTTCTCTTTATTTTCATTAAATTTGGTTTTAAAAATTATTTGAAAATATTGCTCTTTTAAAATTAAATATTTGGTAAAGAGTTTACCTTTAAATTATATTTTTATTGCTTTTCATTGTGTAAAATTTTGATCATCATAATTTATCAAAAACCCATTGTTACAGTTACAGTTTATACAGTATGCCTACTAATAGACTTTATATAAACACAAACTATTCTAAAATTTTATTGTTTCCTTGAGTCGTATGGGGCAAATGTTTTTTACTTCTTACAAAAAAACAAGATTTACTTTAATTAAGAAAAATGTTTTGTTTTGTACAGCGAACGCGAAAACATCAAAAATGTAAAAATAAATTTACTTTTCGGTAATGATATTTATTTTAATACACTTTTCTTATAAATAAAAATTTAAAAGGTAACTTTTAGACTTGTTTGCCAAAATTTTAAAAGTAGATTTAAAAAATCAAATAAAATTTAAAAACTGGTAACAAAGCATTGCATTTATTCGGTACATTGATTATTAAAACAGGTTAATAATCTAAAACACTTTAGTAAAATAAAAATTTTGTTGTGTTTATATAAAATTTAAATCCCGAGTACCTTATTTAATTCTAAAAATCTTATTTTCTACTACTGCTCTACTCCTATTTGACTCCTTGCTGAATTATTAAAAAGAAGCTTTTACAAGTCAGTGTTTAACAAACTCAGGGTTAAATAATTATGGGGTTAAAGTCCTAGCTAAATTTTTAAAAGCTGTCAAATTCATTTGTGACCTAGATTTAGCAAATGAGGTTCACTTCTAGGGGTAGGAATTTACTAACTTAAGGACTGACTCGACATTTTAAAAGGCTGCTCTTTTTTTTTATTTATTTTATTTTATTTATTTATTTAACAAACTAACCAAATGACAAATTATAAATTAAAAATTGTATACAGTTGCCGAAAATACAATATATTTGGCATATGAGTGGAAGCAAAATGAATCAGGAGATTTGTGTTTGCTCCACATACATGCCATTAAAAATGCTTGCCTAATTCTATAGAATTAAAATATAATAAAATTAAATAATAAAAAAATAGATTGACAAAACATAAATAATTTAATAAGTTGACTCACTTAAGAGAGATATTTTGGCAAATCCGGAACAAAATTAGTTACAACCCACTGCTTTATTTTAACTTTGATATTTTTATTAAGTTTTGTTCTCAGCCCCATGGGCATCATGTTAAGTATTTTAGGTCCGACATAGGTAATATGCCTCTGAGTTCCAGAAAAGAACTGCTGCGGTAGAGACAGGTAATTTCCACTTACAGCTCTGGTTTCGTTGCAAATGTAATACAAATTTATTAAATATTTTAAAATTTAGGAAAAAAATGTATTACTATTATACAATAGAGTTGTCTAACTGTTGCACATACCAGATTCTCTAAATAAGGTGTCAGTTGGAAAGCTGCGTTTTTGCGAAGCATTATCTTAAGTACATATTTTTGAACATTAACTAAGGAGTGTAATATACTGTTATACGCAGCTCCCAAGCTATAATTCCGTAAACCATTACTGACTCAACCAAAGCTAAATAAACTAGATTTAAGAGATTAATTGACAAAGATAATAATCTTAACTGATAAAACTTGTAAACCAATTATCTCACTTTCTTTTGCTATATATTCAATATGCGCATTTCATTTTAAACACTGATCAAAATAAACGTCCAAATACTTAATTGATTCAAAACGTGCTATATTAACATCACATTTACAGTTTTTAAAGTCGTTACAGTTACCTTTATGTAACACAATGCTTTGACTAGCCGGAAGACCTCGCCTATTCAGGGCAAAAGGCTTAAAAAAGACTTTTCACTATTAAAGTGTCAACATGCAACATATCCATCCTATAATTTTATTTTAAAAGCGCTTTTTCAGCCTTATTAAATACATCATTCCATTCTTTATCCTTAAAGAAGAGCACAGTGTCATCTCGCATAGCACACCGAATCTCATCTGGTTCTTGCGAGTTTAAATAAACTATTTATATAGATAACAAACAAAATAGGACCAAGCACAGTGCCCTGTGGAACACCATGCTCTTAAAGTAATGAAAAGTTTTACCCTGAGTCTATTTTACATTTTTTTAGTTTTAAGGGTCCCAAAACATACTTTCTTTTAACGTGAATCTTGTTTTTCTAAGAAGCTAAAAAGCATTTGTCAATGGCGACTTTTGAACATGAAAGTATTTAATTCATTTAGTTCATTACTGTGCCATTTTAATGTCCAATCGTAAACATATTGTATACAGGGTGTCTCTTATAAACATACAAAGGGTGAGATTTGGCAAAGATTATATACAAAGCTTGTATTTTACAAGGCTTTATTTACACTCTACTACTTTTACTTCTTTTTGACCAGCCTTGTACACCGTTTAAAATATAACCTACAGGAACTAGACTTTATTAGTAGTAAACTATATTTTTTATTTATTTCTTTAACTTTTTTCCAAATTATGGCCCAATAATCCCTACCAATTTCCCATGGGCAATGTTTTCTTTATTATAGCTATTTATGTATCAAGGGCGTTACTAGGACAAACAAAAACAATAACTAATACCAACTTTATAACAAATTGTTTAAAATTTTGTTTATATCTCGGCTGCTGGGCATAACCTTTCACACACAAATTATTTTAACGACAGTTTGGGTTTAGGGCATCACTGGAACATTTCAATCCAAAAATTAGACAAAAATAATAATTAACAACAATCTAAAACAAATTGTTTAAAAATTGTTTATAACTGGCACTAGCTGGCGGAACCTTTTGACACACAAATTATTTTGACGGCAGTTTTGGGTTCAGGGCATCACTGGGACCTTTAATTCAAAAATTAAACAAAAATAATTAATAACAATTTTATAACAAATTGTTTAAAAATTGAAGGTCGAAATAGCCCGAGGCTAGATTTCGACCTGATGGGCATTATAGTCCAGTAAAGCCCGTGGTGCATGCAATGCTTTATGTTTTACCCAAAAAAGAGTTTATCAATGACTAATTACGTTATTTATTCGTAATATAAAAATAAGTTGCACCTGTACCTGTATACGTAAGTATATATATTGACTGGTGTTAAGTTTGACTTTGATGTTTCTATCAGTTAGTCAGTTGGCATTTTTATTTAACGATTTGCTCAAAATGAAAGAAATTCCACAAAATATAAGAGAAAAGGCCATAAAAGCGACTGAAAATCTTTTGCCAGTTAAATCAAGGCAACAGTATAATCGGTAGTATGGCAGATTTGGTATTTGGAAAGATGCGAACGCAATTCTTCAAATAACCAGAAACCGTTGTAATGGCATATTTTCAGGAACTGGTAAGTTATTGATTTTATTTTAATACATATGGTTAACAAATTTATTATTTTTAGTCGGAAAATATACAGTCCGAACTCTCTAATAAACTTGATCTTTATTGTGAGAGAAATAAAATTGGATAAGCAATAAAATTTCCATATTAGCGCATTATAAGCGGGCATTATCATAATGCCCGCTTATAATGCCTTAGGTGTGATAGTCAGGTATTATTGCTACCATAACATATTCCGTTTCTAAGGTATTACAGATCAATAATAGAGGGTAAAACATAAAAAAATTCTTCATTGTTATTAACTTCATTTTTGGTCCATTTTTTATTGCACTGGTGAAAAATATTTGAAAAACATCTTAAATCATAGAATATTTTACATCAATAGTATTTTTATAATACTACATTGTTCTTTTTTAAACATTTTTAATTAATATTTTCGAAAACAATTTTGTTTTTAATTTTTTCCCTATTAACATATTTTTTAATGTTTATACTTATTTCCCTAAAAATAAACAGGTAAAAATGCGGATTTTAATTACTGCCGAGAGTCCAAAGTTACATAAATTCTAGTGTTAACTTCTACCATATGTACGTACCTATCGTTAAATTTGCTAGTTACTATTAGTAATTTTTTTATTTATTTATTTATTTATTTATTCTGGACAGGTAAAATACCCACGAAGTGTCCTCAAAATAAAAGTAAAATATGATATAAAATATTAAAAATCATAAAATTAAAATGCGGAAATTTACACTAGCACTTAGTTCAATTGTAAAAACCAAAAACTTTTTAAAGGTAAGACTACGGCAACGTTTTTATACGTTATTCTAAATTAAAAAAAAAACGATTTATTTAAAAAAAAATATGTCTGAAAATGGTATTTAATGGAAAATATTTTTATCTGAAATATGTTGGTAATTTAGTGTCTGCTGTTCATGGCACATACAAAGTGTAAAAGGATGCGATAAAAGCAGCTGCAAAACTTTTCTTAAAAGACAAAATCATGATAATTTGAGGTAAAGACAAAGATATTGGTTTAGCTTCTACTAGAATGGACAAGACTGGGCCAGAAAACAAATAGATTAATTTGACGTCATCATGATTGAAACCGTAAGAGACAGGATTGGTTAATGGAGGCAGTTGGTGCAATTTATTTGATCAATAAAATACGTTTTGTTACTTTGAAAAATCATATATTTCGAAGATATCTGAAAAATGTTAATTTTTCAATCGGTTTCTATTGTCGGCCATATTTGTTAAGATAACTCAAAACGAAAAACACGTTTTCACAAATACTTTTTCTGTTTATATCCAGTCTGGATTTATGTTTTTAAATACTAACTGATATTTTCTTCAATTTGAATTAAATCTCATCACCTTAATACTTTAATTTCACTTGATATCATTGACGTTTTCAAGAGACATCAATCACCAGGTGATTTGCACATTATTTGTAAACCAGTTAACACATCCGAACTACATTACTATCCAGATAATTCTAATGTACTGACAAGACTGGAGCCCAGAAAAAATGTACAGGGTGGCCTCGAATTCGACGCTCATCATTGGGATTTCGGAAACCGTAAGAGATGCAGGATTGGTTAAATGGAGGCAAAGTTGCGCAATTTGATGATCAATAAAATGCCGTTTTGCGTTTTAAAAATTCCGAGTACTTCCGAAGATATCTCGAAAAACAGCAATTTTCAATTTTGGTTTCTATTGTTTCCTGGCTATATTTGTTAAGATAACTCAAAATGAAAAACACGTTTTCATGGCCACTTTTCTGCTCTATAATTCAGTCTGATTATGTTTTTAAATACGGACCTGATATTTTCTTCAATTTAATTAAATCCTTCATCACTCTTAATACGCTATATATCGCCACTTTGATATTTGCCGACGTTTCGTACAGACAATTCCATCACCAGGATTTTGCATATTTATTTAACCATAATACGGTCCTGAACTACATTTATTGTCCTAGATAATTAACCTTTGGCAGTATTTCAAGAAATATGGTGGCAGCAAGACGGAGCTCCTGCCCACAATGAAAGGGAAGTAGCTCAATTCCTTTACCATATATTTCCCAATAAATGGTTGTGCAAGATGGCCCGCTAGGAGCCCAGATCTTAGTCCCCTAGATTATTTCCTTTGGGGATAACTTAAGAACCGTTTATTTAAAAATGCACATCACGACCTTTAAGTACTACGACAAAATTTGATAAGGGAAGTCGCTGCCATTCCTGCGAGAACAATTAATCGAGCTGTATTAAAAATACAAAGCAAAGCAAGAAAATGCATCGAGGCGGAAGGTTATCTCTTGGAACACTTATAATAGTGATTAAATTATGTTTATTTTTAATATGAGCATCAAGATAGTATTACAAATTGTTTATGTAAGCTGATTTGTTGTCTACCTTTTGTATCCTATGTCTAATATTCATGAAATTTTCGGTTAATAAAGTAATGTCCGCTGTTAGATATCAATGAGTTACAATAAAAAGATTACGAATATGTAATAAGTTTATTCTTTTTTTTACCTTCTTGCCTAAAAATGTGGTTCAGGGCCGTATTATGGTGAAATAAATATGCAATATTCTGGTGATGGAATTTTCAGTACGAAACGTTGGCAAATATCAAAG
This sequence comes from Listronotus bonariensis, assembly GCA_014170235.1. Lineage (NCBI taxonomy): Eukaryota > Metazoa > Arthropoda > Insecta > Coleoptera > Curculionidae > Listronotus > Listronotus bonariensis. The sequence continues at coordinate 8,292 of JACEGR010010452.1, forward strand.
TGGCGATATATAGTGTATTAAGAGTGATGAAAGGATTTAATTAAATTGAAAAAATATCAGGTCCGTATTTAAAAAAATTAAGTTGATGATGGTCGCCAGAAGCCGAAACGTCAGATTCAATATTTAATCACACTGAATTATAGAGCAGAAAAAGTGGCCATGAAAACGTGTTTTTCATTTTAAGTTATCTTAACAAATATAGCCAGGAAACAATAGAAACCAAAATTGAAAATTCCGTTTTTTTTCGAATATCTTCGGAAGTACTCGAAATTTTTTAAAACGCAAAACGGCATTTTATTGAGCATCAAATTGCGCAACTTTGCCTCCATTTAACCGATCCTGCATCTCTTACGGTTTCCGAAATCCCAATGATGAGCGTCGAATTCGAGCCACCCTGTACTATTTTTTAATATATCGAAAATATTGTTTAAGGTGACAAAATAATATACAGGGTGTTTCACAACTTATCCGACAAACTTTAAGGGCTAGTTCTAAAATAAAAATTGTGAAAAAAACTTCGTACGAAATATGCCTTAAACGTCTTAGTTTTTGAACTTACAGGGTGTTAAAATTAAAAAAATGTGTTTTTTTATAATAACTTTTATACTAATTTAGATTTTTGAAAAAATTTGGGAAAAGCCGCCTATGCACCAAAATCATTTTTTGGCATACAAGAAAAAAATGTTTATTAGTGTCGTCCATGGAGGTAGATAGGTTAAATATTTTTTAATTGTAATGAAATGTCACTGCATTTTTTTCAAATAAAAATATTTTTTTAAATTCTCATTAGGTTTGGAACAAATTTAATCTCTTGAATTTTTTTATTTGATGCAAGATTTTTGCTTAAATAAATAAAACCATTTCTCGGCACGGTCATTTCTGCATGGATAATATCAGATTCTACAGTGAAAAGTTACCTTTGATACTTATTCTTTATTTAGATATTAATTTGACATGCCGAGAAATGGTATTTGTTTATTTACGCGAAAACCGTGCATCAAATGAAACAAGTTAAAAGATCAAATTTTAGTCAAACTAAATAGGAATTTTAAAAATCTTTTTGTTTTTGAAAAATGCAGTGACGTGCCATTTTTTTCTCTTAAAAATATTTACCCTCAAACGCCTAAACCCTCATGAACGACACTGTTTAAAAAAATGTTTCTTGTTTTACTCTTTAAAAGTTATTCAAAGTTAAACTTTAATATTAAAGTAATTTTAACGTAGAATACCTTTAGAATGGAGTAAATCTATTGGAAAATATTAAGGGACTTTTTTGTAGCACATTCAATTTTATTTAAAAATACTGGAATTAATTTTATTTATCTTTATTTATTTTTTTAAAAATCCAAATTAAAAAAACCGAATTTAAAAATAGTTCAATGTCCAAAGCCCGATTACTTGAAAACGGCTTACTTGACGACAATTTACTTGAACAGAGCTTTTTCGTAGGAATTTTTTTTTATTTACCACTTTAAATTCTACGTGAGTTTGGTGCTGCAGTCTGGGAGGAATTTAAAGGCATGCAGACGCATACGCGGTTTGTGAATCTACTGCGTGTCAGCACCCTCATGGAGTTAAAACGCAGTAGCAAATCCAAACAGTATTACTTTTATTTACAACTTTAAATCCTACGTGAGTTTGGTGCTGCAGTCTGGGAGGAATTTAAAAGCATGCAGACGCATAGGCGGTTTGTGAACTCCTACTGCAGGTCAGCACCCTCATGGAGTTGAAACGCAGTAGAAAATCCAAACAGTATTACTTTTATTTACAACTTTAAATCCTACGTGAGTTTGGTGCTGCAATCTGGGAGGAATTTAAAGTGCATGCAGACGCATAAAGACAAAATGAAATTGAACCTAGTAATAAAAGGTCTGTACCGAAAAGCAATACAAATCAGTCAAAGTGAAAAAGAAATAAGTCTTGTATTTCTTTTTGGAAATTTTGGTATTATTCGGTTTTATCAAAGACTTTTATAGTTTCTATAATTGTCTTTGGTTTCAGTAAAAGCAACAATTTTTTTTTTTTTAAATATTGAAATTAAACTTTAGGTTCTGTAATATGACATTTTCATTGGCTAGCTATTAAGCTATTATTTTTTATTTATTAACCTAATAAATATACTTTACTATTTATTTATATTTGCTACAAGGTATTATAAAATGTTTTAAGCTAGGTTCGTCTAAAAAAATCATCAAAATTATTTATACTAAAACCATTAACTTACTTTATTAAACTTGCTATATTTATATATATTCTTTAAACAATATTTCCAGTGGCGCCGTGGAGAGACATTATGGCAAAAATAAACCATACTAATACATAAATTTTGTAACTTTGTTTGTTTGTGGGTTTGTTTGTGGGTTGGTTTGTTTGTAGCCGCTAACTCTTCGGCAGTACTGAACCTATCATAAACATTATTTCACAATCAGAAAGCTACACTATTCAGGAGAGTTATAGACTATAATTTACTACGTTCAACAAAAAGTTTAGATATTAACGACCAACGAAGTGGGTACGGGTCCGCTAGTTAAAAATATAAATGTTTTGTTTTTTTTTGTACCTACTCGATTGTATGTTAATTCCATAATAAAGAAACCAAAAATATGTTTTTTAAACCTTTTAAAAAAAAATTAAGACGAAGCGTCTCGTATGGCAATGCATTATGAATTCCAAGTGTAAAAACAACTTTGCTTGTACTTAAAATATCCCAGGTTACAACTAAGGGTAGGGTTAAGTTATGGTAGAAAATATCAATGTCGGCCGTGGTTGAGTTCTGCATTTTAGTTTATAAATTCCTAGTCGATATGGGTGCTGTCGCGTGCTCTGAAATAAATACTTTCTTTTAATCCTCCTGCATTTCAGCACGGTTGAGTGTTGTAGCGTAGTAGGAATTTATAAAACGCGTCTAAAGGCTGCATTCTTTTGGTTTAGATGACCTGGTACCCCCCACACACAGACACACACAGGCAAAAACATAAATTTTGATTTTAAATTTAAATAGGAGTATCTTTAAGTAAACAATATAAAAAAATACATGACAAGCGCAAAAGTAAACAAGAAAATTGACGTGATTCCTTAAAAAAATTAAAAATGTCCAACTTTTTCCGGAACTTTTTCAACATGGCTGCCGACAGCCCAATGAATATTCGATATTGTAGTCACATGATTTCGGACCTCTTCAATCCTGCAATATTTTACCGTTCATTAGAACTAGGAGTGCGTTCATAAATAAAATGTAAAGTAATCCTTGTACTCTGTAATGAAATCAAAATGACATTTGAAATGTATTACATTGTAAAAGCAATTTTTGAACGCTACTCAGGAAATGAAACGTAAATGTCCCTTAAAATAATAATTAAGGATGTTTATTTATTAATTTATTTATAATTCAATGTAAATTACAATTTTTATATACTATAAATTAATTTCTAAACAAGTCAATACTTATTACTGCAATAAATTATTAAAAACCTGTATGTTTGTATGTTCTATAAAGATATCCTTATTTTGAATTTGAAAAAATCTGTAGGTATTTTGTGGCTTTGAGAAGAATTAGTACCTAAATAAAAAGAGCCTAAAAATAAACAAAGTTATTCTGACAACCATAGTACCATCGGCAAAATATATTTTATTTGTTTTTAAAAACTTTTAAAAGTCTAAAAATTATAAAAATGTCGTTTGTTTTCTATTCTTTTAAGAGACATAAATATGAAATGCGCAAATCGGTAACTATTACCGCGCTTATGAGTACACGGTAAAGAATGTAATACAGAATTACATTCCCCAGACTATTTTTGAACGCTGTAAGACAGAAAGCAGTGTAATAAATAATACATTTAGGAACGACCTGTGTAACAGAAATGTTAAGAAATATGTACTTTGTAATGATTTATGAACGTAACCTAGGCATTGAAAATCATGTTAGAATATCTTAAATGTATTGGAAGATATGTTCTGTATTGGTTTGGCGGATTTATTTAATAGATGGTACTTATTTGGTGTACACGCCAATTCAGAATTAAAAACCAAAAAGTCCAAAACGTTTCGGTGACGAGTCTGCCACCGTTGTCAAGATAAAATTAAATAAAATTAAAAATTTAAACAAATAACTATTATTTAGGTTTTAAAATTATAAAATTTTAGCTTTATGTTTAGGAGATTCTGAAAGTCGTTTGACATTAAATGTCAAATATTTGATTTTAATTCTGAATTGGGTGTACCCACATAAATAACATCTATCTTAAATGTAGCAGCGCATTTTCTTAACATTCTGTATAAAAACGATTTTAAAATTTAAAAAGTAGAAATACGTATAGCAACAACGACAATCTGCAATATTTCAGCTATAAAGTTAGATAAATTGGAAATACGCTTATAAAGTTTTATGACTAGAATTCATTTTATTTATTTTACAATTTTAGGACAAGAATAATCTCAAATATTCATCTGAGTTTATAGAAGATCTACGAAAATATGGTAATAATAAAAGCAAATAAAAACCAACTTGTTTTCGCTTAACTTAATAATTTTCCATTTTGTTTCGTTTAAACCAACATAAAGACTTTTCTACTAATGGTTTATATCCCATTTAATAAAATTAAGATAATTAAACATTTATTGTACCTAATTTAATTGTTTCGTTGGGTATAAACCGGTTAAATTTAAGACCATTACATCTTTTTTTTGTACGAAATTCCATGTAATATGCGTAACTATCGACCATCAGAAAATGTTCCAAGCCCTCGCCGACTGCAGAGTGGACTGTAGATATATTGACGTTATAAAACACATATATAACAATGCAAGCGCCAGTGTAAGACTTCATGAGGATATTCCCGTATTCAAGACAGAGCGAGGAGTTCGCCAAGGAGACGTTATCTCTCCCAAATTGTTTATAACTCTCCTGGAATATATGTTTAAAACTTTAAATATTAAAAACCTGGGAATAAATATTGATGGTGAAAAGTTAAGTTACGATTCGCAGCCGATATAGTTTTAATAGCAGATAACCTGGGGGAAGCAAGAGAGAGATGTTAAGCGAACTTGAAGAAGCATCGAGGAGAGTAGGCCTAAAAATGAACATCGCTAAAACTAAACTTATGACTAACCTGGTTATTAGTGAAAATATGACGGTTAATAGCTTAAATATAGAGCAGGTACATTCATATAAGTACCTAGGTCATGAAATTCGTCTGGTGAGAGATAACCAAACGTGCGAAATAACCAGAAGAATTCGTTTAGCCTGGGCAGCCTTTGGAAGGGTGGGTCACATTTTTAAAAGCTAATATTCCGATTTGTCTTAAAAGAAAAGTTTTCGACCGATGTGTCTTGCCTGTGTTAACATATGGAGCCGAAACACTAACTCTAACCAAAAGCACAGTAAATAAAATTCGAATCGCTCAAAGAGCTATGGAGCGAGCTATGCTGGGCTTTACTTTAAGAGACAGGGTTCAAAATGTGGAAATAGGAAGAAGAACCAAAGTAACAGATGCCATCGAAAGAATCACTAACCTAAAGTGGAATTGGGCAGGTCACATAGCGAGAACAAACGATAATAGGTGGACAAAAAGAGTATTAGAGTGGAGACCAAGAAATGATGCCTTTCGCAATAGAGAAAAACCACCCACACGATGGTCCGATGATTTAAAACGCATTCAGGGGAATTGGATGAACGTTGTACAGAACAGAGAAAAGTGGAAGTCCTTACGGGAGGCTTACGTCCAGCAGTGGACAAATGTGTAGCTGTTTGATGATGATGATGCGTAACTAAATTGTCGTAAAAATATCACTTAAAAACATTATACAACTTATCATAAAAGTAATAATGTACAGGGTGACGTCTTTTCGTTGACTTTGCAGGGTATAGTGAAAACGAAAAGAGATAGAACAAATGTGATTGCACAATCTCTATTTAGATTTTTAAAACAAGTTTAGTGGTAAAAGTAAATCATGGCTAACTTGATTCGTTCGTCCGAGCGTTTTTCCTTAAATGACCTGGTGTGCCCAAAATTAACTCTGTTTCGTTTTCAAGTGACCACCCTGTATTTAATTTATTTAATAATAGTGTTTTACAGTGTACTATTTTTGTAGCCTATTTTTATTCCTAACTTATAATTATTATAATGATTTTGTCATGTATTGCTTTTTTAATAGTTTTTCAAGTAATTCTAAGTAACGTGTTTTATGTTACTCTTTGTCCCCATTGGGGTCGAATCATTTTTTTTCAAATCGTTTTAGTACAGCCTATGTGCCTTCTTTTAACATTATTATAAACAAATAAGACTTTAAGCATTATGAAAAATTTTTATTCTTAGATTTTTAATTCACTTTAAAAAAATCAACAAAGTTAAGATATCTAGCAAATTTTAGAGAAAAAGGAAGAACCCAAAAATAAGGTTGAGGCGTTCAGAATTTAATACAAATTCTTATATATCCAGAGGCATATTTTGAAGACTACAAAAATGATTTGAAAAAAAAACAGTGTTGTAACCTAATCCCCATGCAACAATAGTAACCAATTCAATACCTTAATATTACTAAAAATATCTTTTATTTAACTAACATTACTTTTAACATTAATTTTTAGGTGATACTACTTATAACAAAAAATAATGTTTTTATAAAATTGTCTAGTTTGGCATTTTTTGCATACACTTGTATATGTGGCGAGCGTAGTGCAGCGGTAACGTACCAACTTCTCACCGCAGCGATCCGCGTTCAAATCTCGGAACCGGACATTGGCATTTAATCGCTCGTCACCTCACAGATGGCTTGGCAAACCACTGTGTAGTATTCTGCCTACCACAGGTAGTAGTTATTTAGAAAATAACGTCCGTGGTGGCACTACCGCGTTATCTAAAAGGTGCTGTGAAATGCAAAAATTGCATATTTTAGTGCTTGGATAACGTTGACGGAACAGCGTGGAAAAGGGGTTAAACATCTAATAACCCGACCCTTACGGTACTCTGGTACTTAGCCATAAAGCCTACGTGAAGTGTAAAACAGATTAAAAAATAATAAAATTCACTGTGGACATAAATGTCCTCCCTGCTAACTTTTCTACCCTTAATTTTTTCTTTATACAATTTAAATATGACTAATGGGTAGATATAAACTACTTTTTGGCGTAAAAATAATAGTTCAACAATTAAGATCGCGGATTTTGCCATTTTAGGAAAAAAATTAAATGAAACAAGGGTTTTGTGGCATATCATTTTAAAGCTCCCGACAAGTATTTTATAACCCTTTTTAATATACAGGGTGTTCGGAAAATGCATTAGGCAATTTTAAGGGGTTCATTCTGTAATGTAAAATAATGTTAGCAAGTCCTTTGACAAAATGTCCCTGGTTGCCAAGTTACGAGGTTAAGTTCAATTTTTATTTTTGTTTTTTCGCCGTATGGCATTTATTTTTTAACCAATCTAGTCAATATTTGGCACACGAGTCGAGCTTTGCAGATTCTAAATTTTAAGGTAAAAGTACTTTTTTTATACCGCCAGAGGGCACTTTACCTGAAACCTAAAGTTTATTTACATCATAACTTTTTCATTTTGACAGATATCGCAAAGCTAGGGGCGCCATTTTATATACAATCAAAAACTTAAAAATTAAGGTATTTTTTTAAAGTCGATGAACCCAACCGTTTAGCCACCAATCGATATTAAAGTTTTTATCAATTTCAATTAAATTACCTACATACATACAGGGTGACCAGAAACAGCCGACAAACTTTAAGGGGTGATTCAACAATTTAAAATAAAAAAAAACTTTAGATTAACATATTATCCTAAACGTGTTAGTTTTGAACCACGGTGTGTTAAATATAAAAAAAAACTTTTAATTTTTAACACCCCGTAATTCAAATACTAAGACGCTTAGGACATATATGTTCATATGAAGTTTTTTTCTTATTTTTTTTTTGAAAAATCTAAAGATTGTCGGTTAAGTTACTGGACACCCTGTATGTATGTAGGTAATTTGATTAAAATTGATAAAAACTTTTATATCGATTGGTGCCTAAACGGTAAGGTTCATCGACTTTAATAAATAGTACCTTATTTTTTTAAGTTTTTAAATGTCTATAAAATGGCGCCCTCAACTTTACGATATCTGACAAAATAAAAGTTATGATGTAAATAAATTTTAAGATTTAGGTAAAGTGCTCTCTGGAGGTATTTTAAAAAGTACTTTTGCCTTAAAATTTTAGAATCTGCAAAGCTCGATTCGTGTGCCAAATATCAACTGGATTAGTTAAAAAATAAATGCAATATGGCAAAAAAACAAAAATAAAAATTGAACTTTTACCCTCTGTAACTTGGTTATCAGGAGATTTTCACATTTTGTCAAAGGACTCACTAATAATATTTTTCATTGCAGAAAGAATCCTTTAAATTTCCTAACGCATTTTCCACACAACATCCTGTATATTTGGACTCAGAAAAATCCGTCGCATCGTATGTCAGACGGTAAACTGCGATAATTTTTAAATCAAAATATAAACGGCGTAATATGTACATTATCGGTAAGTCGGTATTTTTGATAAATGATTGCAACTCGTCATTTTATTTTCTATTATGACTGCGGACGGAGGTAAACGGGGCGCGAAAATATCTCTTTACCTGCACGCCTGTAAGGTTACGTTTATATCATAGGTAAATGGGGCGCCAGCCCTTCCCGTCTATATATGTCTTTCTTGAAAAGCTTAAGGAATGTCAGATTGATACATACATTAAAATACAAAGTTTACATTTGACTAAGAAACTTAAAGATAAAAATGTTACAGCTAAACTAGAATCACTGGAAAAAGTTGTGAATAAATATAGGTTAAAAGAAATAAGTAGACTACATTTTGTAAAATGTACTTCGTATTTGTCAAGTGTATAATATGTAAATATTTTTGATGCAATAAATGTTTCGTAATTAATAAAATTTTTAAAAATAAACCAACATTTTATTTCGATCCCTTTACTTTAAAAAAAACATTTGCGTGCCGTTTACCTTTACGATTTTATTGACCCCAAGATCCCTGCGCCCCATTTACCTGTTCAATAAAACTTTAGTGAAGGCCTTGCGCCCCGTTTACCACCGCCGATGACTGCGGCCTCATCCAAAAAAGTTTTGTAAAAAGTTCCACGCCAGTTTCCGTTCGTTCTCGGTCGTGGTAGCACGTTAGAAGGGAGTCCATGCGGCTCTCACGTGGTATCGTGCATGGAGGATGTAGAAGACGTTCTGGTGCCCCAAGGAAGATAGGAAACTCTCAGCTGAATTTGAAAAGGCATCTTTTTTCTGGAACTAGGCGCTGTGAGTGAGGACTCCTATAACCTGATGTTTTCTGTTTGGCGTGCTGCACGAGGTGTTTTCCAAAGGCAAAAAAATAGAGGCGGGCGTCGCGGGGGGAGTCAGCACTGAAAGAAACCGGTTATGCGCGATACCAGTAGCAGTTCCAGGAAAGATGACCAAAATTCATGCCGCTTCATAATTTCAAGATAAAGAAATAGTGAAAGAATCCGGAATTTCTGGGAGCTACGAGTTTGACTATCCAGATTTTCCCCGAATGTACTGGTAAATTGGACCGAAGGGGCCAGACCCAAGAATAAATAAAGCAACCAACCAAAAGAGTTCCACCATGGTTGCAGGGGCGTAGTTACCGCCGCATCAGCCGTATCAACGGCAGACGGGGCCCCCGGACTATAGGGGCCCCCAATGTGTGTAAGCAAAAATTGGTAGTAGAAAACTGTAACATTGTCGGTCAAATTGGGAAAGTGGGGCCCTTTTTTTGATAGGAACAAAAAAAGCAATGCTAAAATAAGAAAAACAATGTTTTTGAAAGTGGGGACATTTATTAAATTTTTTTCTAATCTTCAATTTTTTTTTGGTCCCCCAAGGTGAAAATAGGGACCATTTTTGGTTCTTCAAAAAAATTTTTTGGGGTCTCTCCAAGGGACGAGTTGGGCCCTTTTTTTTGGTCTTTACAATTTCTTTTGGGGCGCCCTTACTAATAGTGATATAGAGCCCCTCCAAAGCACGCTACGCCACTGCATGGTTGTATTTATTTTAAAACAAAGCTTTATAGTTTTTTTATGCTTGCTCCTAACAAAATATATTGCTATTGGAATTTCTAATAGCCCTTTATCTTCCGTTTCGACACATTTATAGATAAAGGTAACAAAACGGCCTCCCAAAAGAAATAAAACTACTGTAAAACTGGGTTAGAGATATTACCTTAGGCCTTTGCTCTATATGCATCTATTTAGAGGCAAATAGAGAAAAAAATTAAACAAGAGTAACTTCGGTACTGAAATTTTAAATAAATAAATCAATAAAAAATTAAGGGAATTTAGTAATACCGAGTGCCCACCACTGATCTTGATAAATTGCCAATATTATTACCTGCGCGAAACAAAAGTTACATTTTATGGGCGAAAAAACCGGTTTGTGCGCAAGCAAATCGAGGGGAACGCGCCTGGCGCCAAAGAAACTATCCGCATTATCGGAAAGAATTTGTCGCCGGCGTCCTGGTTTTCTGCTCGGAGTACGGTAGCTAATGAGCGTCACGGTCAGACCGCGACCGGAGAGTACGAGGTGCCGGTGTTTGTATTTTGCCACGGCTTTTATGTGCGCATGTTCGTTCACCCGTCCATTTGTTTACTGCGCTAAGTCGTAAAAATCTGAAAAATGCTTCTTGCCACTGCTGATCTAAATGTAGGTTATCTATCGTGCCC
>JACEGR010010453.1:0-18992 GCA_014170235.1 Listronotus bonariensis
ATAGGTAGTGGGTAGTAGAGGTGAAGTCAAGAAGAAAGGTAAAGGTTAAGTTTAGCCCGTACGGGCTACCCCTAGGGGGCCGTATGTATTTAAAAGCTACATTACAATATAAACCTTTCTCTGGAATCACTCTATCTATTAAAAAAAAACTGCATCAAAATCCGTTAGGAAAAGTAAAACTAATATTAAATTTTAAATATAAACTATATTTTAAACACTCTGTTTATGTTTTTTTTTAATATTATTTACATATAAACATTCCTCTTAAATCACTCTATTAAAAAAAAACGCATTAAAATTCGTTGGGTAATATCAATTTTTAAATTTAAACTATTTTTTTAATCACTCTGTATATGTTTTTTTATATTATTATGCATACAAACCCGCCTTTTAAAACACTGTATCTAAAAAAACGCTACAAAATCCCTTAAGAATAGTAACGTCAATGTTAAATTTTAAATATAAACAACTTGTAACATTTCCTTATTTGGCATTACTTGATAGTTTTATTCTACACTGGACTACCGAGGCTCATACAGGTAGTTACAAACTTATCCTCTTTACAATATAATACCCGCGGCTTCGTACGCATTAAATTTTATCTAACCAGATTTAGATTTAACCAAAACTAATTATGCATATAAAAACCTTTCTCTTAAATCACTCTTTTTATTAATTAAAAAACTGCATTAAAATCCGTTGATTAGTTTAAAAGATCTAAGCATACATACATACAGACGGGGGAAGCGACTTTGCTTTATACATGTAGTCAGTTAAACCTTCTCTTGAATCCCTATATCTATATATTAAAAAACCGCATCAAAATCCGTTAAGTAATATCAAAGACAATTGAAGTTTCACTAAACTATAATTGTCTTTGGTAATATCAATTTTTAAATGTAAATTATTTTTTTTAACACGCATATTTTTTTTATATTATTATACATTTAAACCTTCGTTTTAAAACCCTCTATCTATTAAAATGAAACCACATCAAAATCCGTTGAGTAATATCGAATTTTAAATTCAAACAATTTTTTAAACCCTCTGTATATGTTTTTTTGTATTATTGTACCTATGACCCTTTCTTTTAAATTACTCTATCTATTAAAAAGAACCACACATCAAAATCCTTTGAGTAATATTGAATTTTAATTGTAAACTATTTTTTAAACACCCTGTATATGTTGTTTTTTGGATATTATCATACATATAAACCTTCCCTTTGAATCACTCTATCTATTTAAAAAAACGCATTAAAATCCGTTGAAAATAGTAACGTCAATATCAAATTTAAAATATAAATCACTTTTTTAAACACTCTGTATATGTTTTTTGGATATTATAATACATATAAACCTTTCTCTTGAATCACTCTATCTATTTAAAAAGACTGCATCAAAATTCGGTACGAATAGTAAAACCAATATCAAATTTTAAATATAAACAATTTTTTTAAACACTCTGTATATGTTTTCTTGGATAATATTATATACATAAACCTTCCTCTTGAATCACTCTATCTATTTAAAAAAAATCGCATCAAAATCCGTTAAGTAGTTTTAAAGATCTAAGCATACATACAGACAGACCGAAAAAGGGACTTTCATTTTATACTATGTAAGGATAATAATATTATGGCATACATTAAATAATTTTTAGTTTTCCAACAAAAACATATACAAATATTGTTCAGTAGTTATAGTTTTATCATTTATAAGTTATATTCGGCAATATTTACATTAGATTTATTTGGGTAGGTACATACTGTGTACGTAGTATAAAATTAACATTAAATTAATAAATAATTTGAGACGACGCTCATAAATGTATTATGGCATCATCTTGCGGCCGTTTTGGATACTAGGTAAAACAATGGTGACATCTGTTTTCGAGGTTTCGCCCAAGCCCCAAAGGAGCAATTTCAGCGCCATACAGCGTTGTCCGCGTGTAACTACAAGATTTGACCCCAGCGCCAACTGGTGCCCATTACGAAAAAATCGGCTTTTAAGTGGTTATACGGGGGCTATTGGAGGTGTAATATCTTGTTGTGAATAGATCGTTGCTGTTAGTAAGAAACTTTTGGTATTCGTCAAATCAACACACTTAATTCCTGCTACTCTTGTAAGCTACCACCAACAAAAATTGTTGAAAGAAAAAAGTTGGTCGTCTCGTTAAAATGTAGCTTGGTAAAGCTTTTTATCAAAACAAATTGTAAATATAAATTTGAAACCGTCAAATTATTTAACAAAATTGCTTTCAAGAAAAATAACCATTAAAAAAATTTACATAAATATGTATAGTAAGAACATTTTAAAAGCGCAAATTCGGTACTCCTTGAAAATAATACAAAACAACATAAAAAAGGCCGCCTGCAATCCGACTATTTTATACAAAGGCGCCGCTATCCTTTACAGCGACGCGCCGATACACTATGGGATAGAAATCCATTATTTTGGACAAAAAGCAACTTTGAAATTTTAATGGCTCATGCTGTGTATTTCAAAGTAGATACTTCAAACTACAAATACGCAAAATTATAAAAGGGTATGACGACTTCTATTGGGGTAATAAGAAACTTGAAAATGTATTTGAAGTATAAATATACAACATTTAATCTACTTAGTTTATTATTACCATTGATTACTAAAAAAGTAAGAGTTTAAATAATAAGAGCTATTGTTGTGATTCCGATGCAGTCTCGCGAAGTCTCGCTACTTTTTTCAAAGATTTTTTTACCTTTTTCTTTATCAGTTTTTGTACTTACAATTGCCTTCCTACTTTTTGCTACTTCTGAGTGTAAGGACAGATACAAATTTTTTTATAATTTACAAGGTTTTCCATTTTAAAATTTAATATGTTTTGTCCTACACTGTATATCTTAAAAGATAAAAGCATTCTGATGAAAGAAAACAGTGTTTTTATTTATTTTATACGTTAAAAAATAAAAAAGTTGGGAAGGTGTATCTATTACGCTTCTAAGAATAATTTAAAATTATTTTTCAGATTTGGATGGTCATATTTCCGAAACTAATTGAGATAGACACATCAAATGTAGTATTTTATTTGAAGCATTTTAAAAGATTTTTTTGGTGGTGATATAATATTCAGGGTATTCCATTTAAAAAATCTTACCTATTGTCGTACCCTGTATATCATATAAGATAATAATCATCGGATTACTGATTAGAATACTACCGAATTAACCAAACAAGCTGACATTTTACTTTATTTTGTACAATAAAAAATAATAATGTTAAGGGGGTGTAAATTTATAATAACATATAAGTTTTAGGTTTCCAAAAAGCATTTGTAATAATTTATAATATTTTTCCAGTAAAAAGTACCTCATTTTAAGTTAGATTAGCAAGTTTCAGAATTTTAACCAAAAAATTAATTTCTAAGGCGGCCGCGAAGACAAGCATTCCGATTTATTTGCTTTAAACTTTTTGTGATTTTTTTTCTTATCAAAAAGCACCGAATTTACATTTTTAAACTGTTCCTTCTATAAAACTTTTAAGCCGGAAATGTACGTTTGAAAGTTAAAGTAAAGCTGCATAAAAACTGTAAAAAACTATTGTGACATATGATAATTAACCATCACAAATTGACATTATTACCCTATAATAAAAGTATAGTTGTAATAAAATTAATAATAATAATAAATTTATATTATCGTTTCTATGCAATTTAGCATTTATTACAAACGATTTTTATTAAATTATGACTCATCGCTATTTTACACCTGCATATAAATAAATATTCTCAAAAGGTTAAAAACTTTTCTTCCTTCTAACGATCTAGCAATTTTTGCCTATTTTCGTTTCTATTTATGCTAATTTAAACCATCCTTATTAGAGATGGCATCTGGTTGTTTAACCTTCGCGTTTGTCTCAAAAACAAGATTTGGACAAAATTTGTTGGAATTCAACCTTCAGTTTTTCTCCAAAATTGATAATATTTTTTTAATTTGTCGGGTTATAAATAAAAACAAAAATAACCTCGAAAATATTAGCATTTTAAAGAATAAATTATTAAAATATATATGTTTTTTCTCTAATTTGGATACTAAGATGTTATTCCTAATTAATAATTAATTAAATAATATTATTAAACTTTGTTAAGTTAATAATATTATTTTACCATAAATATGTATTTTGTGGATATACCTAGTGTTTCAAAATCTATTACAATTTTTTAAAGACGTATTTTTTAGGTCAATATAAAATTTCTTTTCCTATATGCACCCTCTCCAGTGGCGCAACTAGCACCTGGATTTTTGTGGGGCTTGAGTCCCAGTTTATAAAATATATTTGTCAAAAAACACTACTATGTTTTAAGTTCTCAGTAGGCTTGGGAGGGGCTAATTGCCGTTTATTTGCGCCCCTGACCCTCTCAAAACAAAATGACAACAATGATGACCATATCGCTGCTATTTAACAGGAAATGAATTAATAATCTTAACAAACATTACCAAACACATATCGAGTTTTGGACTAACAACATGTGTAAATAAACATAAAAATACATATTCTTTTTCCCAGCAAAACTAGCTCAGAATTATCAGCTACTTTTGAACAAAATAAACAACATTGGAAAAAGTCATGGCCTAGAAGTTAATATAAAAAAACAAAATATATTATTATCAGTAGAAACCTTATGGAGAACGCAATGGTATGCATTGATGACCAACCTATTGAACGAGTGAAAACCTTTAAATACCTTGGCACAACAATAAAAGATCAATGGGATCCAACACGAAATAAAGTACCGTATACTAATGGCAAGACAGGCTTTTGTCAAATTTCGACCTCTTTTGTGTAATCAAAACCTAAACTTCGTAGTTCGATACAGAATGCTCAAATGTTACCTATGGTTAATCATACTTTATGGCATGGAAACATGGACTATGAAGAAAAACATCAGTCAATAAGCTTAAAGCCTTTAAAATGTGGTCATTGCGAAGGATGATGCGCATATCTTGGGTGGACAAGGTTGGAAACGATGAAGTCCTTAGAAGAGCCAACGTGGAAAGAGAACTCTTTGAACCAATCAAAAGTCGTAAGATCAGTTACCTTGGCCATATACTAAAAGGCGAAAAATATAAAACCCCACAATTAATCGTACAAGATAAGAATAAGATTGAGGGTAGAAGAGGAGTTGGCCGTAAACAAACCTCCTGGTTGCATAAATATTAAACAGTGGACTGGAATACACAATACTAGTGAACTGTGTCATACCCCCAGAGATAGAACCCTATTAATGAGATAGTCGCCTACGCACTAGGTGTATGGCATGTGAAGAGAAAGAAGTTCGTATCCGGTAAACAGATGTATGCAGCCGCTTCCTATTCTGATCTTGGACTAATAGACAATGGCGCAACTAGCCTCTGGTTTTTGGGAGGACTTAAGCCCCTGTTTATAGAGTATATTCGCGAAAAACACTAATATACTTGAAATGTTCTTTAATTTTGGGGGGCTAATCGCTGTCTTAGAGGGGCTAAGCGCTAATTGCACCTATGCTAATAGTCACAGCCTACTACTTTATGTTTATTTGATTTTTAATTTATTGTTTATTAAAAAAAATGGAAACATATTTTTTTAATAAGTTTTTACCCTCTTTAGGAAAAACAATAAATACATTGGCTAGTAGCTGGTATAAAGATGATTCTAAAATGCTTCGTTTTATTTTTCCTATCTGACCATTTTCTCTTCTTTTTTAGTTAGTATACATAGTTATCCCCAATGAAACGAATGGATACGACACCCCTTCCAACCCACAGTACCATATTCAAACCGACGAGGGACCTGAAAGGTACTTTCGATATCAAACGCTGAGCGGGCAGTACCGCAAAGAAAAACGACTAGAAGATGGCACCGTTATTGGTACTTATGCCTGGATTGATGAAGATGGTAGGTGTAGTAATTTTTTCTTCATTTTTTTATTTAAGGTATTTTTATGAAATATAATATTATTACCTCCTTCTTTTTTAAATGGATGCTGACAAGGTAGTTAGTTCCTTAAGTTTCAGAAACCATGGAGATCTAAATCTCCTTGCTGGAACTCTGTTAACTGATAATCAGGGAGGGTTATAGGGAGGAGGGCATGGCCGTCCCCCTTAGATGCAACATCCTTTTTATTCTATTGTGTTTCATACATGTCTAATGGCAAATATGGGCATTTATTGAGGGTCCCCCTTCCAAGGTTGGTCCGAGGGGTGAAGCTGATGATGGAATTGAAGAGTGAGGACCTTTTCAAATACGTGGGAAGGAGGTTTTGTGTAATTTAATAAAAGGAATGAAAGGTGAAAACAATAAAAAGAGGTTAGAGGACCTTATCTTTTTTTTGCTCTTCAAAATCCTTGAACCTTCTTTAAAAATTTTTGTTTTTTGCCACTTCACACACTTCTCCTCGGCCCATGGGCCCCCTCAGAAAGTCGATATGACCGCCCCTGCTGGTAATGCAGATTTTCAGAGGTGTTTTTCTTTAGAGTTTATTAAAATCACCAACCCTAAATCAGTTTCGAACTATTTGGTAACTTTCTTTGTCTTTATTTTTAACTTATACACGACTTTTCGGATGGTATACAGTGTGTCCAAGATAAGGATCCTAAGCATGGGAATCTCAGTACCTATTGGAGACACAGCTTAGGTTAAATTAGGAAAAAGTTGTGTTTTTTAAAGCTTATTTACATGCCGTTTAAAAACTTGAAAAATTTTCATGGCCTGCTGAGATATTTCGCAAACCGAAAATTTGACTATATCGATTTTATTTTTTTCTGACTTTATTTGAAGAGATATAAAAACTAATAACACTTTTTCATTGGCACTTTTTAGCTACTACATGATGGTATTTTTAGATTTTATACCCGACGTTTCGTTTTCAAGAAACCATCATCAACTTTATTTTTTTATATGGCTCGAAAAAAATACACCCTGTATCTGATACCATTTTTTATAAAATAGTATTTGTCGTTATTACCCTGTTTGTCAAGTTGTTGTTTTGAGAGCAATTGTTCTTATTGTTACTGTTGTCTTTATACGCAATACGCATTACTAGGCTCAACAAAATCCGCGTCTTAAGAAAATATCGAAACATCAAGAACGTTTTGGGTTTAATATGTAGTGTGGAATTTTAGAAACTAAAATATTAGGTCCATGTATTTACCATAATTCATTAACTGCAAAAATGATACCTTCATTTATTTTTGCAGCACAAAATGTAGCATGTTAGCATGTCAAACTTATCTTTATGGCTATAATGGCCATCCTGCATATTCGACCGTAATAATACAATAAGATATTAGCTATTCACCAATAAACAATAATAGAGACAACAGTAACAATAAGAACAATTGCTCTAAAAACAACAACTTGACAAACAGGGTAATAACGACAAATACTATTTTATAATGATAATTAATTATGTTGCAGATACGGTAACAGGTATGTTTAACGTCTAAGCATTTGTTTGCAAGGCCTACTTAAAACTAACTTTAAAAAAATAGAAAAAATACAATTTTTCTTTTAACTAAAAATTAAAATATGACATGTGATACATCGTTGAATTTGTAATAAAAAATGGGATCAAATACAGGGTGTACTTTTTTTCGAGCTATATAAAAAAATAAAGTTGATGATGGTTTCTTGAAAACGAAACGTCGGGTATTAAATCTAAAAATACCATCATGTAGTAGCTAAAAAGTGCAAATAAAAAGTGTTATTAGTTTTTTAAATCTCTTCAAATAAAGTCAGAAAAAATAAAATCGATATAGTCAAATTTTCGTTTTTGCCAAATATCTCAGCAGGCCATGAAAATTTTTCAAGTTTTTAAACGGCATGTAAATAAGCTTTAAAAAACACAACTTTCTCCTAATTTAACCTAAGCTGTATCTCCAATAGGTACTGAGATTTCCATGCTTAGGATCCTTATCTTGGACACACTGTATATCTCTACCCGTTTTCAAGTGATAACAGTTAGTTGTCAATTTATAATAATTACTTAAAAACGCTTGGAGATAGATATCATCCAAAACGTCGTGTATTACTTAAAAATAACGATAATGGAAATCCAAGAAAGTAGTATTCTGCCGTCCTAAGCCAAAAAGACGTATCCCAATATTTCAACTTTGCTGCGTAGGAAATTGAGATGCGTTGAATCCGATTAGGATTCTGTGTTTATTTTGAGATGCGTCTAACTTTGTTATCAATTTTTGGGCACCATAAATTTAAAATGCGTCTTTTTCGCTAAGGGAATAAGTTAAACATAGTATCCATAACATTAAATCGAAAATATATTGAGACGCGTCTTTTTGGCTTAGGACGGCAGCATTATTGAAAATATACCATCGTCTTTTCGAGCCAAAAAGTATTTTTCCCCTTCTAATTTATACACTTTGTATGTGTCCCAAATCCGACCTCCCTTGGAATATTGTTCTCATATCTGGGGCATGGCGTCCCCCACAACCCTAAGCATTCTTGATTCCATTCAAAGAAGAGGTTTGCCCTGTTGTGCCGGCCCCGAACTTCCCACTTTGTTCGTTCTTTTATCCCTAGAGTTTCTAGAATGTGGAACCTGCTGCCCGCGGAGGTCTTTCCTTCCCCCGCAAATCTTCAAGTATTTAAGTCCCGTGTCAACAAATTCCCTCTTACCTCGCTTAAGACACCCACGGTACGTTAGTATTTAGGCTTGTCCAAAGATAAAAAAAGTTGTCTACTACCTTAAAAGAAACGTATTTGGTTTTCTCTTGATAGTGTTTACTGTTGCTTGTCAAGAATGTATAGTTGTATATCTAATGTTTGTTTAGTATTTTTTTTCACAAACATAGTTGCTATTGTTCTAATAATCTCCGGGGAGTTTGGTACACACCGCCTTCTTCAAGAAACAATAATACTGGAGCAGAGACAACAATGAGACGAGCAACTAAATGTAAATAAATTATCCGAGAGAGAGATAGCTGCTGGGCCTTCCTTGTCTGTCTTCAAGGAAGGTAAACGCAGATGGCGCGTGAGTCGACTTTATCGTTTGCCCGCCAAATTCAAATTATATAGCTGTGCCATTTTTGCCCTTAATATTAGGTACTTGTTTTTGTTTCCTATTAGTATAAATAATTGGGGTTTAGTTAAATAATTACACACATCTAATTAAAAATGTCATTTATTTGGTTTCCATAAAGATTTTTTCTTACAGATAACCATGTCAATATTACCTCAAATTATCTGTTGAAAAGCACAAATTTAATATATACACTGTGATCACTAATAAAAGTCAATATTCAAAGTCCAGTTAAAGGTAAAAACCACGAAACACAATAAATCACAAAAAATGTTAACAAATCGGTCATTAAAAATATCAAACACAAATATCGAATAACATTTCAACGTGACTGACTGCAGCAGCGTTGTCAAGTTAAAAATATTCGATTCTTGGTATATAGTATATTCAGGTTTTGCCAAAGAAAGACATTAAAGTTTAAATGCAGAAATTGTAAAGAACTTGGCAACCATGAAAAGGCGATGATTGCACCCTCTGCGATTACCTCCCATGAAGAATGACAGAGACATAGTTATAGGAACTTGCATTAAACCAGAGAGAGATAAAACGTACTGGACAAATTTCCAGAACCAGTAACGCGTCTCATTGTTGTCTCTGACTGGAGTGAATACAATAAAACGACAGTGTGGTATAATATGCCTTCAGGATGCCCGACAAGTAGAAGAACTTCCTAAAAGCCTCATAGTTTGGTTTTAATAGTTAAAAAAAAACTTTTACCGGGTGTTCAACGAATTTATTAGTCAAGTCATAACTTCTACAGTATGAGACATATAAAAATAAGACTTAGTATAAGTAAATGGTATAGACAGGGGAAAGTTTTTGCATATTCGTTACTTTTTGGTTAAGTAAACTTCCGGTTTAACCGGAAATGACTCCAACTTTAAATTTTTAAATGAAGAACCAATTGTAGTATTGCATCTAGGTGGCTAAGCTTTTTACTTATGACTTTATTTTTAATTTATTCGCAAATAAATTGATATCGCTAGATTCGTCAAAAAAATCCTTATTTGAAAAGTGCTTGTCTTAAAAGGGTTGCATTTTGTTTTATTTCTGTCTTCCATATTAGTCACTAAAACTTTGCGATTGTATTTTTTTAACATCACCTAGGGTCACTAGATTAATTTGCGCCCAATCATGGCCACCTAGATGCAATATTAAAAATAGTTTTAAAAAATCAAGTAGGCTTAAAAACTTTTTAAATATTACATTCTGACTTAGAATTGTCTTAGAAATTTAGAAATATTGAAATAAACAGGGTGTTCCATTTTTTTTTACCTTTGGGCAAACCACGAAGGCTAAAAGCCTAAATACTAACGTACAGTGGGTGTCTTAAGCGAGGTAAGAGGGAGTTTGTTGACACGGGACTTAAATACCTGAAGATTTGGGGGAAGGAAAGACCTCCGCGGGCAGCAGGTTCCACAATCTGGAAACTCTAAGGATAAAAGAACGAACAAAGTGAGAAGTTCGGGGCCTGTCCAGTTGGACCGTATAGGGATGCATACGCGCGGAACCACTAGTTTCTCTGTTGGGAACCGTGAGTGGAGGAACTATACTGGACAATTCTTCAGAGCAGAAGCCATGGAAGTACCTAAATAAATAAGCGATAAATCCCCCACAGCCCGACGATGGGCAAGAGAGGGAAGCCTTTCTGTAAGTGAAAGATCATTAATGAGACGAATAGCTCTTCTTTGAATAGAATCAAGAATGCTCAGGGTTGTTGGGGACGCCATGCCCTAGATATGAGAACAATTTTGCAAGGGAGATCGGATTTGGGACACATATAAAGTGTATAAATTAGAAGCGGAAAAACATTTTTGGCTCGAAAGAGAAATCCAAGCTTTTTGAAGCTGCCGTGGGTATAGATACAATGTGTTTATGCCAGTTAAGGTTACGAGACGCCCACGAGATTGAAGGTGTCTTTGCTCTGTAAAACTTGGCCGCTCATAAGTAGAGGATGAGTATTTGATTACTCTTTTCGCGACAAGGAACATGACTGTGTTTTGGATGCATTAAAATGGACGAGATTTTTGGGCGCCCCAATCCAATATTAAATTAAGATCCTGCGAAAGAGATATCTGCATCGCTCTGCGTTTATTTTCCAAGTCAGGTTTAGTGATGGGTTTAGGAACCTGAAAACTGGAGTGAAGGGTATTATCGTCGGCGAAACTATGAATGGAATTAGTTGTGGACGAGAGAAGGTCGTTGATGTGAAGAAGAAACAATGTTGGTGCCAGAACTGAGCCCTGAGGGACTCCAGCATTTACTTGGTGAAAGCTTGAAGAATGGGCGTCCACAATAACTGATGTACGTCGATCAGATAGATAACTAGAGAGCCAAATACAGAGTTTAGTTGAAAGACCATAGGAGGGAAGTTTATTAAGAAGTGCGGCGTGCCAGACCTGGTCAAAAGCTTTGGATATATCAAGAGCAACGATCTGGGACTCACCTAGAAACTCAAGAGACTTATTCCAACAGTGTGATACGAAGAAAAGAAGATCTGCTGTAGATCTTTTGTGGCGAAATCCATACTGCCTGTCGTGGAAAATTTTGTGTTTTTCTAAGTACTTAAGAATTTGTGAATTAATTATCCTTTTAAAAATTCAGAATTGGAGGTCAAACCAAAAGTGACTGGTTAGTTCTGGTTAGTTCTGAATAGTTCTGGTTAGTTCTGGTTAGTTCTGGTTAGTTCTGGTTAGTTCTGGTTAGTTCTGGTTAGTTCTGGTTAGTTCTGATTAGTTCTGGTTAGTTCTGGTTAGCGAAAATATATGCGCAAACTCTCTTTTGCTCATACTATTTACCTATACCAAGTCTCATTTCGTTATGTGTTATACTCTACAAGTTATTGCTTGTCTAATAAATTCATTCACACCCAGTATATCCGTTAGACGTAAAGTACCTTTTCCTCCCTTTAATTTTTTATCCGCTGAAGAAAAATACGCTCTTTTCTACCATATAATTACTTAGATATTATTTTAATTTTTTAGGTATGTTACGCCAAAGAGACTATTTAGCTGATAGCGCCGGATATAGAATCACCAAAAGCAAAAACATCTATGTAGGAAAAAGTATGCCTGTGGGCGATGCAATCAAGTATGCCAAAAGTATCCTGCATCTGCAGGAACCTTGGTGTCAGCTAAATCACGTCCAGTTCCAGCAAGACCTGTTGTTACTGTTGGAATTAACCAAGCTGTATCAAAGGGTACGTAGAGATTTTTATATACAGTGTTATTTTTAAGTTTGTATTTTCCTTTTTACACTGTATAAAATGCAAGAAACTAAGGCAATTTTTCAAATGTGTTAAAGTTAAAAAAAACCTTTTTATCATAACTTTCCTACCACTCCAGATATTTGCACAAAATTTGGTACACTTCTCTTGACCTTTACATTACCTTTGATTATCGTTTTGGGTAATAAATGTTTTAGTTTTCTTGTTAAATTAGGTTTTTTGCATACGTACCCTTTAAAAAATAAATAAATATTAATTTAATCGATGGCCAACTATGTTTTTGATTTTTTTATTTGATTTGCTGTTTAGTACAATGCACAATATTTAGTGCTATATACAGGGTGATTCAAAAATCGATCACGAAACTTAAGGGGTGATTCTACTTCACAAAATAAGGGTAGAGCTTCATATATATTTTTTTTTTCAAAATGTAATTCGCTTTCGCCATATTACATTTATTTTTTAACCAATCCAGTTGATATTTGCCACACAAATCAAGTTTTGCACATTCTAAAGTTTTAAAACAGAGCCGATATTTTTTCGCTACATTTGAAACGACACTTGCTACAATCAACTTCTTCAGGACGTTTCTCTAATATTTTCTTGCCTTTTCGATTGACATACTCTTTTCCAGACAGCCTAAGTTTTTTTACAATTGATCTTTTCCATTGTTCTTTGTCAGCCCTTTTTCTTCTTTTTTTTCTTTTTATTAGTGCCTTCCAATTCGATTTCTTCTGGAGCATTTTCTTTGTCAGTATCCACATCTTCATCTGACAATTTATAAGAGCTTGAACTGTCTGCATAAGGATCGGAATCTCGATCGGAATCTTCTTCAAAATGACTAATCCTTGTGGAAATTGTTGAGGGTCCTGGCAGTGGCTCATCTTGTTGGGGCACAATAATCTGATGGGATATTATGTTAATTTTGCTTTCAACTTTTTTCCTGATGTCTGAAAACAAACAGAATAGGCTGATTACTTTTTTAGAAGAATGAATTGAAAAGGAAATTTAACTCAATTAAAAATATGAACACACTTACTTTGTTTCTCTTTCGAGTCTAGCAGGTCTACAGTTTTTAAACAGTCAAATATTTGTACGTTTTCGTTGAAATTATTTAAATCACTCTCCGGTACATCTAAAAAGAATACATTAAATTATGGTAAACTATAAAAAAATAATGTTTGGTTTTTCTTTCTTATAATATTCAAGAATTCTTTAATTTAGCTACTTTAGCAACATAATCTTGTTAACTTACCCTGTTTTCTTTTCGTGTCCTGGAATTCTGTGTTAACATTATGAGTTGAACAGTTATTTGGTAGGACGTCGTTCATTTGTTGTAGGACGTCATTTGAATTTGTTTGTGTCGCAAGTTGAACCATTAGGCGGCTTCGTGCACTCATTATGTGATTGTTTTCGGTAACATATGAACACAACGTGAATATGCAGCTATTTAACCTCACTTTTTAAACAAAAGCGTGCTAAGTACTCAGCTGATTAATTTTAACGGGGCAGAACTTTATAGCACATAGGTGTTAAGTGCACTTGACACATGTGTGTTAGAAATCTGCAGTTCGTTAAGTTTGTGACACAAACATTAGATGGCGCTACTGATATTAAAATCATAATTTAACTTAGCACATTTGTGCATATTAAAGAATTGACCTTAAATAATTACGTATTGCAGTTAACTCATTTTTGCAAAAAGTGCACTTAGCACATTTGTGCGCTACACCATCGATATGTAGGTAATTTGATTGAAATTAATAAAAACTTTGATGTCTTTTATTGCCTAAACGGTGAGGTTTATCGAGTTTAATAAGAGTACCTTATTTTTTAAGATTTTGATTGTCTATAAAATGACGCCCCCAGCTTTGCGAAGCAAAGCTCGATTTGTGTGCCAAATATCAACTGGATTGGTTAAAAAATAAATGCAGTATGGCGAAAAACAAAATAAAAATTGAACTTTGACGGCTTGTAACTCGAAAATGAATGACATTTTGAAAAAAATGATATAAAGCTCCACCCTTATTTTCTCAAATAGAATCATCCCCTAAAGTTTTGTGATCGATTTTTGAATCACCCCTGTATTCATTACATAAGTTAAATATATTTTAGGACAATTTATTTAAAAATTTACGATTATATCACCCCACTAAAGAAATATGGAAGCCAAAAATATAATATATGGCGACAGATATATTTTTTCCTAAATACGAATAGATAGTTGGACTAAAAAATATAAAAAATCCAAAATTTTCTGCTTTTCTGCAATTGACTAAAGATTAATAAGTACTGGGGCAAAGCTGATCAAGAATTTGTGGTAATTTCTAAAAATACATCCAAAAACATATATCGCATGTTTATAAGCTTAACATCATCACAAAATCTAAAGGAAAACTGACGAAAAAACATTTTTAGTCTTCAGAAAATCATTGAAGAACACTAACGGTTTCGGATTTTTTCGGGTTTTTGATGTTAAAAAAATCTGACTTAGTGGCCAAGTTCTAACTCTGAATTTGTGTTTAGAAGAAAAAATACCTGGTGCATCTTTTTCCTGTTTACATTTTTTAATAGCATTTTATTTTTTGCAGTTACAACACCACAACCAGTAACACCCCAGCCAGTCATCTCCACAACCGGAACTCCATGTGCCAATTGCCACACAGTTTCACCAACAACCTACAGACCAGACATTTCTTACTTTGGTTCATCTACTCTTAACCCTCACGTGGAGATCTCCAACAACGCTCTACCATCCTCCACAAGCGAACCTTTTGGAAGCACCACGGAGAGACCATTCGTAGAAATTTCTCCTGGAAGTGTTTCAAGCCCTTACGCAGGATTAAGCACAACCGTAGCGCCTGCTGTTGGAATTAACCAAGGATCATCGACAGGGCTACCTTTGGAATACCTTAAAGCTAATGCCCAAGCAATAAACAACTTACAGTACCAAGATTCTTCCACTGCAAGTCCTGTACAGATTTCTGCTGGTGTGCAGTATTCGCCCTCACCTTATGATTCCCTTCCAACCTATACAGAGTCAGATCAAAACTCTTTGGATTATAATCCTTACGTTAGCCCTCTTAATCAAGGATTCCTCTTCCATAATGGTCCTACATATCCAATTGATCGCAATGGGCATACCTACAGAGGAACGAAACGATTCGCCAATGCCAGAATTGACAATGAATATGAAAAACAGTATTCCAAGTACGACGGTGTATCTGTGACAAATGATGGGTTTAGATACTACATACCAAGAGCTTATCATGAAGAGCAAACTGGACCTGATAACGAAAATCTGGTAGTTTTGGATACATCGATCCATTTGGCATAAGAAGGGTTATTTACTATAATGCTAAGCCTGGAGAAGGATTTCAACATAGAAAAATAACAGATATGTCGGGTTTGATGCGACTCCATATGATCCTAGACCTTATTGAACGAAAAATAATGAAGCTGGGCTGTGATCGTTTAAATTTAGCCCAAAAATGGGCTAAATCTAAAAGTTGCTTTAAATATTTTGTCATCATTACAATAGTTTTCCATAGCGTATTCTTGCCATTCCTAGGGATGTCAGGTTAATTAACTCCTTTCTGTGTAAAAATATTAATGGATTAATACGTACATTTTGCACAATTGCTTTTAATCCTAAATAGGATAACTTTTAAGTATTTCAAGCAACGAAAATAAAATTTAAAATGATGAGTGTAACCTTTCTTTGTGATTACTTGTAGAAATAGATTTATATTAATTTATTAATACCGTGTTAATTGTTTTAGTATTAGTAATATTAACATTTTTTTTTCTTATTGGTAGAATATTTTAGATTTTAGATATTTATTTAACTGTAGGTGCCATAGATGGATCCCTAGGATTAAAGTTATTGGTTTTTATTGTTTCCTATGTGAACTCTAGTCCAGGAACCCATAATAAATTGCAGGTTTTTGCAAACAAATATTAAATTGACCGCTTTAGGACAATAATTTTTTATTGTTAATAAATATAGAGAAACTAAGTCAAAAAATACAATGCATTTAGCATTTACATTTGTTTTGGCATTGTCAGCAGCTCTTTATTGAGAGTAAAATATTTTGATAAATTGGTAATAAATTACCATAATTTGCATCTTTTAAACAATAAGTTTAAAAAAACAAAAATTTTGAACAAAAACAAATTCTATAAGGTCAACTTATATTTATGAAATGCCTGCATTTTGGTTAAGTTATCTATTACAGACTTATTCAATGTAACTCATCTAATTTTCAAAAATAAAAGATAAGAACCACCGAATAATATGAATTAGGTATCTCTATAGTGAGGATTTTAAATGTAAATAGAGCTTTAGACAGGTATTAAAGGTAGTAGTAGTAGTTAGGGTCTTAAATAGTTTAGTTTGGTTCTTATTAACTTTTTAAAATACCAAAATTCTTGTTTACAAAATTTTAACAAAATATTTTAATCTAAAGTTAACGAAAACTTTGTAAATAATATGTTTTAACTTTAAAATAAAAACAAATTAAATATTTTAGTGTTTTAGTTGACGAAAGAAAATAAAAATTAATTAACCTGAGTTTCTAGCTTAAGATGAAATAGATACTGAACAAACAAAGCTTAAATCTTGTAGGGGATACTTTAAAAAATAAATAAAATAGCAAAACACTCTACATACATAGCTACAGTAGCTTGCAGAATGCTTGAAATTATCTTTCCGCCAAGAAAGCTCTGCTGTTCTACCTACATGTACAGGGTGTCCCATTTTGGTTGTCCCTTATGGGAACCTTGAAACCATAAGAGATATTAAAAATCTGATACCCCATCCTCGAGCTCTTTTTGGAGAAAACATTTATGGTAAAAATAGATCATCGCTATCGCGAAGCGTGTCAGAGATACAGGGTGATTCCCGATTTTTTCACTTTTTGAAAAGGCCCTGTAGCTTTGTTGTTATTACAGATACGAGAAGACTAATTGCACATTATAAAGACACTTTTTTCCGTAGAATCCAGTGGCGTAGCCAAAAATTTTTTTGAGCTGTCATTTTTGACATATGACCCAAACATGTTTTTTTATTATAGGGACACCTTATAAATGATTAGGTAATTAAATTGCTTGTTTTTTTCTGATTAAAATAATATATCATGGTAGGTGGTTTAATAAATTTTTACGTCAAATATTGGAAAAATTATGATTTTAAAGACGCATTGCGTAGAAAAAAAACAAAAAATTAATTAATTAATAAATTTTTTTAATTTCTTTTTCTACGGAAATGTCTCCTGAGCTAAGGGATGACAGATTCCTTTTAAAACAAAAATATAAAACAATTTAATAAACAGATAGAAGCCGCAATGCGTCTTTAAAATCATAATTTTTCCAATATTTGACGTAAAAAATTTATTAAACCACCTACTATGATATAT
Organism: Listronotus bonariensis; assembly: GCA_014170235.1. Taxonomy (NCBI): domain Eukaryota; kingdom Metazoa; phylum Arthropoda; class Insecta; order Coleoptera; family Curculionidae; genus Listronotus; species Listronotus bonariensis. Next base: position 17,698 of record JACEGR010010453.1, read on the forward strand.
TATTTTAATCAGAAGAAAACAAGCAATTTAATTACCTAATCATTTATAGGGTATCCCTAATAAAAAAACATGTTTGGGTCATATGTCAAAAATGACAGCTCAAAAACATTTTTTGGCTACGCCACTGGATTCTACGGAAAAAAGTGTCTGTATAATGTGCAATTAGTTTTCTCGTATCTGTAATAACAACAAAGCTACAGGACCTTTTCAAAAAGTGAAAAAATCGTGAATTACCCTGTATCTCTGAAACGCTTCGCGATAGCGATGATCTGTTTTTACCATAAATGTTTTCTCCAAAAAAGAGCTCGAGGATGGGGTATCGGATTTTTAATATCTCTTATGGTTTCCAAGTTTCCCATAAGGGACAACCAAAATGGGACACCCTGTACAGGGTGGGCCAAATTCGACGCTTTTGATAAGAAACTCATGTTTCTGTATGTTTTACAAAAAAACTCACCCCCTTTTGCGAGGCTCGAATTTCATGCCAAATTTATTAGTGAAAACCGCAATTTGCTATTTTGCGTCGTTTACTCGCTTCAGCGTGTTTCCTAATTTCTTGCGTTTTCTTTAATCCTTTATGACTTTTTAATTCTTAAATATTTTTAATTCTGTTAAAACATTTCTACAGCAACTTTTATGCAGATTGCAGAAATAATTTTAGCTTTTTTCTAGGGTGTGCATTTTTGATTTATTTATTTAGTTTTGGAAATTTTGAATGGAACACCCAGTATATTTATATTTACTATTAAAATGGTAAAAAATTACCTTTTAAAAATGTGTCACACTTTATATTTCTTTGCAGCCGTTTCTAAGATATTGCATATTTTGTCATTTATGACTGATATTGGTTAGATAGTAAGCCATGCAAAAGTAATTATGTTTTACTTTATACAATCGTCTTATAACTTTTGTTTAAAATGGACTGCAATAACGAGAAACCATTTTTATAAATAATTTAAAATAATAATAAAATAAATAACGCAAATAAGGGTAAAAATAATCCTATTTTATAAGTATTTTAAATTATTTTGTTAACATTTTGCCCTAGAAACATTTTAATCAGGTTTTCTTAATACGTAATATTTTATGTAAAAACTACCATTATTTTTTTGTATACAGGTAAGTTAAAGATGGCCATGAAAAACAGACACAAGCTAAATTAAACCCTAAACTATGCGCAAATTCTGGACGCCACTGGATTGATCATAAGCTTTGATCATTTTTGTTTGAGTGAAACACCTGAAGAAAAATGTATTGCATGGGTTCAAAAAGTCAGTAGGTACCATGTTTATAAC
>JACEGR010010454.1:0-18991 GCA_014170235.1 Listronotus bonariensis
TCTACGGGGGCATATTGATAAATCCTTGGCCTATACAAAAAAAACAAGTGATTTTTTTTTTATCTTTGGACAATCCACGAAGGCTGAAAGCCTAAATACTAACGTACCGTAGGTGTCTTAAGCAGGGTAAGAGGAAGTTTGTTAACACGGGACTTAAAAACTTGAAGATTTGGGGGAAGGAAAGACCTCCGCTGGCAGCAGGTTCCACAGTCTAGAAACTCTAGGGATAAAAGAACGAACGAAATGGGAAGTTCGGGGCCCGTCCAATTGAACTGTATGGGGATGCATACGCGCGGCACCACGAGTTTCTCTGTTGGGAACTGCAAGAGGAGGGACTATACTGGACAATTCGTCGGAGCAGAAGCCGTAAAAGTATCTATAGAAGAGCGATAGATCTCCCACAGCTCGACGATGGGCAAGAGAAGGAAGTCTTTGAGTAAGTAAAGGATCATTAATAAGACGAACAGCCCTTCTTTGAATGGCATCAAGAATGCTGAGGGTTGTAGGGGATGCCATTCCCCAGACATGAAAACAATATTAAAGTGAGGGTCGAATTTGGGACACATACAAAGTGTATAAATTGGAAGGAGAAAAATACTTTTGGCTCGGAAAAGAAATCCAAGCTTTTTGAAGCCGCGGTGGCTATAGATACAATTTGTTTATGCCAGTTAAGGTTATTCTCAAATGTGATGCCCACAAGGTTAAATGTGTCCCTGCTCTGCAAAACCTGGCCACTCATAAACAAAGGATGAGTGTTTGATGATTTTTTCCGAGACAAGGAACACGATTGTGTTTTGGATGCATTAAATTGAACGAGATTTTTGGCGCCCCAATCCAATATCAAATTGAGATCCTGTGTAAGAGATATCTGCATCGCCCTGCGTTTGCTTTCCAAGTCGGGTTGAGGGATTGGTTTGGGAACCTGAAAAGTGGAGTGAAGGGTACTATCGTCAGCATAACTATGAATGGGATTGGTTGTGGAAGAAATAAGGTCGTTGATGTGAAGAAGAAACAAAGTTGGTGCTAGTACTGAACCCTGAGGCACTCCAGCATTAATTTCGTGAAAGCTTGAAGAGTGGCCATCAACAATGACTGATATACGTCGATTAGAAAGATAACTGGAGAGCCAAGAGCAGAGTTTAGTTGGAAGACCGTAGGAGGGAAGTTTATTAAGAAGTGCGTCATGCCAGACTTGGTCGAAAGCTTTAGATATATCAAGAGCAACGATCTGGGACTCACCTAGAAACTCAAGAGACTTGTTCCAGTTGTGTGAAACGAAGGAAAGAAGATCTGCTGTAGATCTCTTGTGACGAAATCCGTATTGCCTGTCATGTAAAATTTTATGTTTTTCTAAGTACCTAAGAATTTGCGAGTTAATGGATTTCTCCATTACTTTACAAAGCATTGAGAGGAGTGAAATGGGTCTATAGTTGGATGGAAGAGATTTAGATCCTTTCTTGGGAATAGGCTGGACACGTGCAGCTCTCCAGCTGTCTGAAATATACCCGTGTCATAAGAAATTCGAAAGAGCCTGGTTGAAATTGCTTTCTTTTAATTAAACGTTTCTTCCATAAACTTTTCTTAAAAATATCGCTCTGAAAATTAGCTTTCTCACAGGTTTTACGAAAAAATCCAAGTTTAAAGCTTTTTCGCAGCTAAGGCAACAGATAATTGCGTCAGTAAACCAGTTCTAATGAATAAGATGGACGTAAACTAAACACCGCTTAGAAAGAAGCCACAGTCGTCTTAACAAATAAAGACGGAATCAACTATTTCTTTCTAAACGCGTCGTTTAAATAGTGTGCGAGCAACAAAAAGGGGAAAAATTGAAAGTAAGACAGAACTAATGGCCGCCTGGCTTTTTTACTAGTGATTTTAAGTCAACGAGCACTTGGAACTTAATACTACAGTGTATACGTAAGTTGGCGTCATATAGGAAACTTTTTATTAATAATTTACCAAAAAAAAGCAACCAATTTTTTTAGAAAGTTCCGCATGGTCCAAAAACTAAAAAGCAAACTATCAGTCATCTTCTACGAGGTTTGGCCAAAAATGTAATTTTTGCTTAAAAGTGAAGTACCTGTATTTTTGCAAATATCGAAAATTGTTGTCAAAAAAAGATGTTTAGAATTAAAAATTACTTCTAAACATAGAGTTTATTTTACAAAAAAAAATTGCGATAATGCCGAAGATTTAGGTTTGTTATTTAGTTCAATACAATTTATAATTATAAACTTTATAGAACAACTTTAAATAAACTTTAAAATTTATTGTTATCAAAACATGAACAATAAACAATGAACTAACAAAAAAATAACAAAAAAATACATACGCATTACATAAGAAAAAATAATTTTTGTTTTTCGAAGTAGTACAAGAAAATTTCAAAAATTTAATAAAAATTGTTTTCTATACCTTCTGCATTTAAAACGATCTTCGAGAACTAGCGCTGCTTCATTCCAAAAAATAAATTTATGGCAGACGTTTTTCGTATATTGCTTAGACGGTGCGGTGTAAAAGTAATGTTATTTATAGGAAAAAATGACTAATACGGCGCGGCGCCATAAAGAAAATTTAGACTTCACAAAGAAAATTTAGACTTCACAAAGAAAATTTGGACTTCGCAATTGTTCTAAAGGAGCTTTTGTCTAAACATTTACAGACTGTCCATCGATAGGGTGTGCAAGAGCACAAATAGTTTAAAAAAATCAATTTTTAAAATAAGGCCTAATTATTAAAAATGTTTGCTTGTAAAAAAGTGATTTACAAGGAGACAATTTCCTTTTTGTATACAGAGAGCGAAAAAACTTAAAAACCATGTACAATCGTGCCGAAAAAAACTGGGACATTAAAATCCAGGAAGGGAAGTGTCTCAGGGTCTATAAAAATAGTATTTCTTATATGTGACATTTTTTAACGCGGCTGTTACAAAAATTACATTAACTTTGACAACCTCAAAACATCATAGTCCTGGAGATAAAACTTAATTTTGTTGTCCTAGTTTGTTTCGGCACGAAGTTTTATTTAATTTTTAAGCAAAATATTATTTATTGATAATAAAGTTTGTAGTCGATAAAAACATTTAAAAAAAACATTTTACTGAATTCCACAATTTGATTATATTATCTATTAACTATCCTATTAAAAATTCAAAAACCGTTTGATCACATTGGTTTACAGATGGAAAATCGTGTTGAATGTGGTTAGGGGGTGGGAAAAGGTAGGGGAGGGAAGTAGGTGTTTGGTATTTTATTATATTATTTAAAATAATTCATTTTTGATATCACCAAAACCAGTTTCATGAAACTAAAATGATATCCATGTAATAGAAAAAAGTCATTGATAATGTCTGCTTAGCAACTCCTACTGCTAATCAAAACTACTACTCTTGGAGAAAAATCTTCTCTTTGTGAATCATATTATTTTACAAGCATAAATGTGAATCATTATTTTACAAGCAAAAAAGTAAGAATAACATTTTCTTGAAAAATCATTTTTTCATCCATTTGGCCTTTAGTAAACCTCATCCGTAGACAGTCTGTAAGAATGCTATAAAATTTAGTTAAAACAAAATAATATTTTTAAAATATTAGGCACAGATTTGTTACAAGGGTAAGTTTTTAATTTTAGTAATGCACCAATGGTATTGCACAGACTGAATATAGTACCAATAACTTTTTAAAACCAATTTATACAGGGTGTAATTTAATTGATGGCTAAAAATACAGGGTATGATTGCTTAGCTTATTTTAGGAAGAAAAGTTTAAGACAAAATAGCAGTATTTTTATTTGCACAAAAATTTTACACACATTTACAGTCAGTGGCGTACCGTTGTTTCGTTGGAAATATTCCTACAGTTGCCTTTGGACGACATTGGACTTATTAAATGTAATTAAGTTAGTGATAAATTACCCCCTTAATGTCATTAATAATATTGCCAAGTTAAAACAAAATTGGGTAAAGAATAGTTAGGATATTTAAAAACATTTTTTTGAAATTTTAACACTCTGTATCTCAAAAGTTAAGAGGTTTAGGATATATGTTTATATGAACTTTTCTTTCTTAAATAAGCCAAGGTATCATACCCAGTAGTTTCAGCCATCAATTAAATTACACCCTGTATATTGCACATTCAAATACTAATTTATTAATGTTTTCCAATAAATCCAACAAAACGGCTTATTTTTTTTTTAACTTTAATACTTACTGCCTTAACCTAAACCAATTATTTTTTAGTAGTAAATGATTTAACTAAAACCTTTAATATTCATTTAAGCCTCAAAAAGAAATATCTATAATTTTATAAATCGCACAGTTCCACCCCATTCGGACAAAACAATACACAAATTCACACGGAAAATAATTTCTAACCATCCGAAGACCGCCGTAACTATAGCAACGAAGAAAACAATCTCGCATCGAAGTGCATGTGCGTGGCCAAACTATGCCTCGCGTCGCACTGCCTGGAAAAGACACTGAAGAACGACTGAAACGCGTGTTGTTTTGACTGAAACAAAGAGCGAGACTGATCTTTCAGGGCGAGCGAGATAACAAAAGGAAGGACGCGATATTAAACGCGGTTCTCTTTTCTTACTGCTGACTGCTCGCTGAAACAGACCGAGGACACTCACCGCGATAGTAAAGGCCGAATGTGAACGTCATTACAACAAAAAAAAAAAAGAAATATTTTGATGGTTTGAATAAGCAGACTACAGTCAGCAAAATTTATATTTATATATTTTTATTAAAAAAAAGCTAGCTAATAAAAATAATTAAAATAAATTAAGTATTGTATAAAATTATCTTTCTTTGGCACTATACGTGACATATAAGAAATGTCATGTATACAGGGTGTTTTAAATATCAATGTTACCCTACAATTTCTTTTTGTTACTTACATTTTAAATATACAGGATCGGTTGAAACCATATTGTGTCGCCATTGGTAACCTTTTTATTAGTCAAAATACAAAATGGTTTAAACCGGTAAACTAGTAGTCAGATTGACACTCGAGTTCTGGAGTTAGAGCGTAAATATTTTTTTAGGTTGCACCCTTCAGTGGCGGCGAGTACGTGGATGCACGGGGGACAATGCACCCATATGAAAAAAGAGCAATTTTTTATGTTTTGTTCTTCAAAATTCAGGTAGAGATAAGAAGCGGAGTGAGGACAAAAGACAAAGAATACAATAGGTATGTGGTATTCTAGTGGTGATGACCTTTATCTTTTTTGGTCTTCAAAAATTTTTTGACAAATGGCACCCATATAAAATCACAAAACCCGCCGTGTCTGCCACCCTGTAATATTTTGTGTGTATTGGGCGAATATTTTAAAGGCCGTTAAAAAATACTACATGTGTTATAGTATAATATAATTTTTATTAGTTTTTGAGATTAGGCCAGATTAAAGATTAAAGATTAAAACAGATTTTTTCTCCAAGAAAAAACTACCTTTATTTTTCATTTTTAGGCAAAATATAATTTAGAAAATTTATTTAGAATAGCATTTTGAATAACTTTATTAATGTTACAGGGGTATCAAAAAATATATTATGAAACTGATCTTGCAGTTATCAAAAAATAATTATTTTAAATTTTTAAAATAAAAAAAAACCTAAAAAATTTTTCAAATTTATACACAACACAATTATTCAGCTGTAAACGAATGTGATCAAGGCGTTCCCGCCAAATTATGGATTTCAATTTAAAAAAAAAATATTATTGTTTTAATTGATTACAAACATTATTATATTTTTTTATCCAATAATATAAAGTTACGGTGCCCACTGAGACGCCACTGGACCCAATAATAGCAAACTGGTTAAGGCTAAATAAGCGCCTTATTACTTTAAATAAATATCCCAAATTTTATCCAAATCGGCCTAAGCATATTAAAAATATTTAGAAAAAATGATTACTTTTTTAAAATTTATCGCCATGTATCTCAGTAAGGAAGCAACTCCGGACATTTGTTATAGGAACTTTTTTCATAAAATTGTATAAGGAATCACACCTTGAAGTTTGATCCCATAGTTCTGAAACACAATGCATAAAACAAAAAAAAATAACATAATTCAAATATTTGTCATCGAATTATTTCAGTTTTTTATTATTGTTGTCGATCATTACCACAAACAAGTGGTTGTAACACACCTTCACTTATAAAATCGTGTTTAAGCCTGGTTATTTCTATTCACGTTTTCAAGACACGCAATCTCGGAAGCACGTGCTTAGCGGGATTTTAAATTAGCTGCTGCAGTCACCCAATCCAAAAGGGAGCTATTCAACATCCGGCATATCTGTTTTAGACGTATTAATATTATCATCACAAATAAGTTTTTGTTTTTGGTTATGAAACAAAACTGCTTGCGTCATTCCTTTGTAATAGAAAAATAATCAATTTTTAGTATCGTAACGTAAAGTAAATTAAATTCATATATTATTTTGGCTTTATTTAATCCTTACCTTGGTAAGTGTTATACAGGGTGTTCATGCATCACATTTTAATGGCATATTCTACATCGAAAATAAGCTGTTGTTTCCTATATAAACATATGTCCGAAAATGCTTCCTTTTAGAGATACAGGGTGTTAAAATTTTAAAAAAAATTATCATAACTTTTTACCCGATCTAATTGGTATTTGGAACACTGCTTAACAGCAGCAAAAAAATTTCTTTTAATGTAACATATCTAAATAAATACCAGTGACGTCTGCACCATATTTGTATGGAACATTTAAATGGTGCGTCAATGCTTTTTTCTAAAATAAAAATTATTTTCGAAATCCCCATTAAATTTGGAAAAAATTGATATCTCGACTTTTTTCCTACGACGCCTAGTCTATAAACAAAAAATAAAAACCACTTTGATGCATGACAAATTTGCGATAATAACGACAAAAATAATAAACAATTAAGACCTAAAATTTTAATTCCTTTTTGTAAAGTTTTTATTAACAAATTCGTCTTGCATCAATGTGGTTTTATTTTTTTTTGTTTAGAACTATGCATCGTTCGGGAAAAAGTCATGAAATCAAATGTGTTCTAAATTCAATGGAGATTTTAAAAATAATTTTTATTTTAGGAAAAAGCAGTGACGCACCATTTTTTTATTGAAAAATAGTCCATACAAATATGGTACAGACGTCACCGGTATTTTGTTTTTAATTTTTACATTAAAAGAAATGTCTTTTACTGCTGTTAAGTACCAAATACCAATTAAATATCTAGAGCGATTTAAAAATTATATTATAAAAAAGGTATTTTTCCTTAGAATTCTAACACCCTGCATCTCTAAAAGGAAGCGTTTCCGGACATATGTTTATATAGAAAACTAGGGTTTATTTTCGAGAATATGCCATTAAAATTTGATGCATGAATTTCGGACCACCCTGTAGTACTAATTTTGTTATTATTCAGAATAGATAAATGATAAAATTAGCAAACTAGAAACATTTTTGACGCTCTTTATTATTAAATATTAAAAAAAAACTGGCAATCGTATTTATCTAGTCAGGGAGTAAAATGGCATGGCAGCAAAATTTTTTTTCTTGCTCTTAAATACTTTTATGGGTTCAAAATTCCATTCACTTTAACTTTCAGGGAGACCCCTACAGGCTCATTTGCCCCAGGGTCTCCAAAACTTTACAACCGACCCTGTTGTCATTGATTTATTGACTTTTCCTCATGTCAGTGACAACATTCATTTTACAGGGGCCTGTTTGGTTTTACCTGGACCGAAAATTTGGTAATTTTGCAATTACATTTAACTGAATAGGTCCAGATGAGCTTATTAAATTTTTTTGAAACGTGGCACGAGAGTTTGTCATATTGGTCTCTTTAAAAAGTTACCTTACATTTTTCTGTAAAATGTACAGAGGAGCCAATAGTTAACCTCCTTAAAATTTACATGGTATTTCCTATATTTCGTTCGGCAAAGCACCACCGTATTTTATCACCACTGAAATGATCTTTTGTAATAGTTTTGGAAATATGGCTATCCTCAGGAGTTTAATGGTAAAATCGTTTTTTTTAACGCAACACCCTGTATATTGTTTTACCATTTAAAATACATAGTGAAGATATTAAAAGTCCTCCTCCTACTATCTTTTGGATGGGACAGATATCAAGATCGGGCAAAATTTGGGTAAAAGGGTGTCGCAGACTTTCAATATCAAGCACATTTGAAATACATATCTATCTCTTATAATTTTGGAAATATAGCCATCCAAATCCATAAATTATTTTAAATTTTCTTATATCTACCTTAAACTGTAAACACTAAGCTTATAGATATAATAGAAATTATCTGTGTTTTTTTTGGTTTGAATGGACATATTTTTAAAACTATAAGAGACAGACATACCAAAGGTGCTATTTTCTTACAGCACTTTGAATTTAATGTTGGTGCATTAAAAGAAAATATAGCAATGATCATGACTAAAAATTATCAAAATCAAGATTTAGGCAACATCTAACTTTGATGAACACTGGTCATACATTTTTTATTACCGTACGACTGTAAGCAAAAAGCAACATCTACTGACAGATAAGTTCTTTATTAAAATTTTTTAGTTAAGACGTCTTGTTTTAAAATTGTTTACTTCTCAAAAACGTGTTAATAAAAGAAACTTTCTTAACAGAAAATTAAAATCAAAGAGAAATTCTATTTTTACGGATACGTTCGAAATAATTCAGATGGAAAATTTGTGCTCAATTAAAAACAAACACAAAATATATAAAAAATAATTAACCACGTCAACAAACAAAAGTCAATCACGCGAGATTTTATATCCGCGTCATTAATTTGAAGTTTGGTGTTTTAAACACGATACATTTATTGTTATATCTAATAATTTATAAATTGCCTTAATACGACTATCAGAAAATTTTAAATGCTTTAAACACATTATTACTTCTCATATAACAAAATGCAATGCACATATCACGTTAGCAAAATTCAGAATCGGTTCGTACAGCATTAATTATACTGCATATCCAAAAGATGTAGAAAATAAGCAGGTTGAAAAAAAACATGTTAAAAAGTACTACAAGTATATATAGTGCATTCCAATGAAAACGAATGCCACTACGAATAATTCCGTTATTTGTACACTATTTAAAAAAAATCCAAATCCAAGGAACGCCATTTTTTAATTATGGGGAACACATTTTTGGGTTAGTATTTACTTGTTTAAGGATATCCTCCCTCTTCACCAACACAAACGTCAAAAAGTTTAAAGAAGAAAGTATGGATGGTGGAGGGGAGGATAACCATTTGAATGTTTTAAAAAGTGTCCGTCGAAAGGAGCAACTTAAGGTGGCGCCACAGGAGCCAGAGGAGATTTTCTAACCAATGAGCATGAATTATTAGAGTGAGATACAAAATGAAAAAGGACAGATAGATACCAAATAAAAAAGGAAAGAAATACCAAAATCCCTCCACTGGCTACTGTGGCGCCATCCCAATTTGTTACATTCCGAATGCCACTTTTTCAACTTATCCGCCATAACAGATGGTTATCCTCCCCTCCACCATCCATAGAAGAAAGGGAAACAAATGATATCTTATCTTGAAGGCTTTTAAATTATCTTTAAATTTGTCCAAAGTTTTTTTTAAATCGGTTTTGTAGTTTCCGAGAAAATTTTCTAAATATTGGGGTCCCTAGCAGGTCGTTTACTCCTATAAGTTTTAAAAATATCAAGATACAATTTGAAACGTTCTGTTAGTTCCGGATCTTAACTTTTTTATTAAAAATAAGACTCTCAGTATATTTTTAATAATTTAAATAGAAAATGACATTCCAAGTACAGGGGAGGGCAAGTACCTCCTTTTCCATTTTAAACGTTTGTGTTGGTGAGAGGAGGTTACAAGGCTGAATAAGTAAATTTTGACACAAAAATGTCTTCCCCAAAAAATAAAAACTGACGTGTTTTAGGATTTCTTTATGACTACCTTTACACAAAACGGAATTGCACTTTTTAATTGGAATGGACTGTATTAACTCTTTTCGTGTAGGCCTCCGGATCGAAGAAAGTTTTGGAAATTACTCACAGTTACAGGGAAGGACTAGCTTATACCCCTTTTTACGCCCTGTATCGATAAGAGCTTTAGACAAAATTAGACTAAAAATCAAGTACTTTTTATTTATGTCACTAAAGTCTCCTTATTTGCACAATTAGTCCCTTAAATTTTTCGAATTCAGTAGAAAAAAGAAATTTTCTGGTCACTGACATAATAGTTTTAATAAAAGTTTTAGTTAAAAACTTCGTAAAAATATTTTCTAACAAAAAGTTAGAATAATTTCTAGGTAAGCAGACAAAATGTTTTTAAGGTGGGTAAAAATTTCTTGGCAATCTGCAGGTGAATGTAACGAATTTTGTCGACAAAAATTAAATTTTGCAGACAGCCAAATGATAGCCATCCTGGTTTTCAGCTTAAATTTGATATCATTTTAGACCGCAAAAATATTATAAATAACGTGATCGTGTAAACCAACCTTAAGGCAAGTTTAATTCAAACAAAAATGGTACCATCGATTCATCTAAATCTCTATCACTACGTTTATATCGAATAGTTGAAGCTAGCTTGAGTTAAAGCGGCTTGAAAAAAGCGATATAAACGCGCTTGAAAGTGACTTGTTCAAGTCAAGTCTGAAAATAAGTAGGGTTGACTTCACTGAAGCCGATTAGAAACACGAAATAAACGATTCAAGCGGGCTTAATAACTACCTAATTTTAGATGAATGCTTCCTCGAACGTCATCAGTGTCAATTTCATATATGATTTTGACATTTTTATACAAAATATGAGTGAAAAAATGGGTAAAAAACTTTAAAACACGCTCACACCAACTAACAGCACACAAAACGGGACAAATTAAAAAGTGATGTTTGTTTTTCATTTAATGTCTACTGTGAAGTTGGACGCAAAACTGCCGCATGCGTACGACCATTGCCTGAAATTTGCTTGACCTCGATTTTCAATCGACTTTCAAGCCACCGAAATAAACACGTAGACTTGAAAATCGCTTCAAAGCCGCTTTATTTTTCAAGCCAGCTTAAACTATTTGATATAAACGTAGTATATTAAGGAGTAAACTAGTTTATTTAAATATAAACTTTAGCTTTTTATTTATAAGTATAAACTTAATAATAATAATAATACTTGGATAGAATAAACCTAGTTCATAAGCTTGCGAAATGCGATTTGCGAATTGCGAATCATGTTTTAATTGGTCCATTTGTAACGAAACATTCGAAAGTCGTTACAAATTGACCAATCAGAACAAGTTTCGCAATTCGCAAATCGCATTTCGTAAGCTTATGAACTAAGCTTTATTTTTTTCATATGATACGAATACTCTCCACAAATTATAAAAGGCAAATTCTGACATGTATGGGCTAATTTATAGAAATTTACGAAGTAATAGAAAAGCTCTATAATTTTTTAGTCCTAGGAAAATAAAAAAATATTTCTGTAGAATATCATACAAAATATGAACTTTAGAAAAATATTCAATCTTACCTTAATTCGGGACAACACAGCAGCAGATTTTTCTGTCCCATAAGGCGTTCTTTATACAAGAAAAAACAAACAGATTCTGTTTAGATACAAATAAGACAATATCAACGGAAGGTGCAAAATAAACTGAAGGAAAAACACTCGGATCTGGATTGGTTACCTATACCATTCAGTGCAATCGACAGGCGGCTGAAGCCATCCAGGGAAATTAAATTACAACATTATTTATACTTTTAAAATAAAGCCATCAATCGATTAAAGTAAAAGTTAATTAAAACCATCGGATTACCCAAGATAAATAAAACGCGATATTGTAAGGAATATGAATAAAATAATGTAGCTGCCACTTCTTTCTTAAAAATTTCTTAGAACCTGTTTCACAAAGACAAAAAAACACTCTTTAGAAAATAACTTGTTAAAAAACAAGGACAAAACATAACTCTTAGTATCACCAGAGCCGGATTATCCACAAAATGTGTGAACAACTGCCAAAAGGCCCCACATTGGGAAGACTAAAAATTAAATTTGAATATTTTTTTGATTTGATTTATTTGTGCTTTTTGAATCAAAAAACAAAAAAATTAGATTAGCCCAAACTTAAGCAAACGAAAAATCTAAAAATAGACCCAGCCTTAAAATTCCTTTTTCACATTAAAAAAAAGTTAAGAGGGGTGCACCTCTAATTCCCATTCTGGGCCGAAATGGTTGTTTATTTTTATCTGTTAAAATACACGCGATAGACGTAAATATTAGTTTTTTTTTTAAACCGAGAGAAATTCGGTCAACACAGATTTTTCTAAGTTTCCAACAGGTTCGTCTCGACCGCGTTTTGATTCAGCACAAACAAATCGAATCAAAAATATTCAGAGGTAATTTTTGGTCTTCCCAATGTGAGGGCCTTTGTGATTATTCATTTTATTGGATAATCTCCGGCTTTCTGGTGATGCAGGATTATGTTTGTCCTTGTTTTACTAAGTCTTTCTAAGTCTTTTTATCTTTGCCAGCTAGGTTCTAAAAGTACAAGAACTGTTTCCCTTTTGATTATATTCTACATGACTCTCTTTGTTTTACTATAATCGTTAATCCATTGATTCCCAACTTTTAAGCGTCAGTGATTAGATGACTCTTTCAGTATAAGCCTTTAATTGCTGTTGAACTTTCACTCCCGGATGAAGCTTTCAGGCGCTGTCAGTTCTCGCGGCCAATTTGATCGGGTCGGTGTTTTTCCTTCAGTTTATTTTTGCCTTCCGTTGATGACCTTTATTATTTATCTAGCGAGATCTCTGTTCCGTTTTCTTGTATCAGGCATACCTGGATCAGAAAATCTACTTTTAATGTTATCCAGGGTTGTCAAGAATATAAGATTGAATCAACCTCTAAAGTTATATTTTGATGTCCTACAAATCTTACACCTTTCTCAAGGACTAAAAAAATTATCGAGCTTTTTCTCACTTCGTAGAATTTACATGGTCACAACCACTTGTAGAGCCCGCGCTTTGGTGACGTGAGTATTATTAAATAATATAATTTCAAAACGTTCATATAAGCTTGCAGTTATGCGATTTGCAGTGCGAAACCACGAATTCTCGATTCCAGAACAAAATTTGTAACGACTAAAGAAGATGTTTTCGTTTTTCATCAGAGACGTCCGCTTTCTCGGATTGCCAATTATAAATAACTAAACTCACTAAAGCCTCCCAAACCAGGGTTTGTTCTTCCATCAGTATTATTCCTTATTTATTCAGTTGCATACTTATAAATAAAGAAGCTTCAAGAATTTATATTTTACATTTGAAACGATTTACTCCTTACCCGTTTTATCAAATAGTTTAAGCTGGCTTGAAAAACAAGCAGAAACCCCCAACATTGTTTACAGTCTTCATCAATTTATTTGTTGGCTAGTCGATTGAAATCGGATCAAGCAGAACAAGCTCAGATCATTACGCATTCAGTTTTTGCGTCCATTCACACAGTAAACAATTCAAAGTGAAAACAAACATCACACTTTTACTATTATTCAGAACTTCAGCTTCTTTATGGTTTTACCGTACTAAGCTCATATTTTGGCGCCTTAAAAATGTCAGGAAATCATATATGAAATTGACACTGATGACCGGAAAAGCATTCATCTAAAGAGCCAGGTAGTTATTAAGCACCGCCCCGAGCCTCGTTTTTCAAACTCGGCTCCTAATCGACTCGAGTCAGCTTATTTTCGGGCCCACGACAGGGTCGCTTTCAAGCGCGTTTACCATAAGCGAAGCCGCTGGCTCTCAAGCGCTCAAGCTATTCGTTTAATAACGACAATTGATGAAAGTTTAGATAATCGATGGGCTACCGACACGTTTGAATTAAACATGGGCGTGGTTTTACGATCATTATTTATCTTTGCGGTCATGATCAGGTGAGCCAGGATGAACATCAATTATTTGCTCTGCAAAACAGACAAGGACGTTGTTCTGCACGGGTGCCAGAGAACTGCACTGCCTAGAGGTATTCTGGCTTTGTTAGAAAAATGTTTTACGAAGTTTTGCTTAAAGCTTTTATTGGAAACTATTATGTCAGTGAGCCAGAAAATTTGCACTACTGAATTCGAGAAAAATTTGAGGACTACAGTGTGCAGGCATAAACTTGGTGACACATAAACAAAAGTACTTGATTTTAGTCCTGTTTGATCTGCTTCTTATCGATACGAGGCGTGAAATTTATGTGGTCGCCTAACGGCTTAATGATGATTCCAGGCTTTCTTCGATCGGAAGACAAGAGTGGCAGGAATCCTCAGTACAAAGAATTTGAATTCTTTGGCAGTCAGAAAGGACGACTTTTTTTGAGGGGAATTACTGTGTCCAGAGCTATTGCTGTAATCTCGCAACAGAGCTACACGTTTAAAAGGTTTTTATTATGGAGATGTCATTTCTATTTAAATTATTAAAAATAGAAAGTATTTTAATAAAAGTTAAGATGGACTAACTTCCAGGTAACTCTTGTATTTTAAAAACTTATAGAGTAAACGACAGGACCCCAATGACTGAAATTTCTCGGGAAGCTTCTAAAGTGATTTAAAACTTTAAAGACAATTCAAAGCCTTTAATGAATATCATTGTTTCCGCTTTCTTCTTATGGATGATGAGGATAACACCTCACTATTATGTGGATGATGAAAAGTAATGGCAGCTAAAGTCCAGCTAACTCAGTCCCGAAGGATGTGAGCACTCCTGAAATATTAGATGGTGACAATTTTCTCCTTTTATTTGTTGTCTATCTGATACACCTCAGTACAGCCAGCCTCATAATTCGGTTACGAAAATCTCTCTCATCGACTTTTCCATTTATTCAGTGGACTCCTCCCATCCATACTGCTCTTTAAGCTTTGTTCCGGGATCTCGTATTCAGTGAAGAATAAATAACTAAATAGCTAACAAAGCATGGATTACTATGGTAAAATGGCATTCTGATTTTAGTTTTTTTTAAGCTATTGAAACTAACGGAGTATTAAACCAGTGGCTTTCGTTTTCGTTGAATTCTGCTTACCCATGGTACTTTTTAACATGTTTTTTTCAAGCCTGCAGCATCTTTGGATATGCAGTGCTGTACAGGCCCCCATTCTGAACCTTGGCGTGTCTGAGTATGGTAATATTGCCTGTGTTTAAAAAACTCTGATAGTCTCCAAACATTTCAAATTATTAGATATAACAATAAAAATGTATCTGTTTAAAAACACCAAACACAAATTAATGACGCGGATACTCAGAAATCCTAAAGCATTGATGACTTTGTTTGTTGACGTGGTGTATTTACATATATTTGTGTTTGTTTGCATTGAACAAATTTCCATCTGGTGAGCATCATCAAAAATAGAATTTCTCTTTGTTTTTAATTTCTGTTAAGTTTCTTTTATTAACGCATTTTGAAGTAAACGAGGCAACAAGAACTGTCTTAACAAAAAAATGATAAGTATCTGTCGGCCGACGATCGTCTTACTGTGTAATAAAAAGCATCAAGATGACCGTCTTGATTTTGGCAATTTTAGTCATGTTCATTGCTGCTGACCTGCACCAACAAATTCAAAGTCCTGTAAAAAATGCTTTTCCTTTATTATGTCTGTCTCTATAGTTTTAAAAGTATATGTCCATTCAGAGAAACCAGAAAAAAAAATTTGCAGACTATTTTCTGTTATATATCTATAGTAAGGCAGATACGAAGAGTATTCAAACAATTTTCCAGTTCATTCTTCAGAGGCTTATCAGGTATCTGAATTTATGTACATTTCGAAACTCCCGAGTAACTGATGTTCGAAAGTCTGCGACCCCCTTGGAGTATTTACCCGATATCTCTGTCCCATCAAGAATAATTGGGAAGGGAGAACTTTAATAATCTTCATGCAAATGGTAGGCTACGAAGTGTTACGTTAAAAAACATTTTCGTGGCTTTCCCTCTGGGGAGATATCACCTATTTCCTATAAAAACTATTCTTGAATCTCGATGGTGATTTTAGCGATACCATCACAGGTGACTATTATTTCTTTGCATTTTACGAAAAATGTGAGACGCTTTTTCATCGATACCACGAGCACAAAGAAGTTGTGCAAACCATGGTTTATTCGGTGATTTACATTACTCGTCTGTCACCAGGTCGTAAACGAACTGAATGGTATGTGACATGAAGAGTGTAAAATCGAGCAGCACAGGGTCGATTGAGACAATGGCTTTATTGATTTTGTATTTAATGAAAAAGGCGATCCATCACTGAGTTTGCTGTTTATCATTATCTATTCACAATTTCAATAACGCTAAGTATCTTTTTGAAGGAGTGATCAAAAATTTCTTCATCATTAGTAATGATATAAAGAAACAAACCCTGGTTTTCTATATGAAGCATATGTCAGGTAGCTACATTTTTGGAGATTAGGGTTTGGAATTCTAAGGAAAAAAATACTGCTATAATGGTGAAATAAACTCTAGATGTTAATTGGTATTTGGTACTTAACAGTAAAAGTAATTCTAGCACAATTAAAGAAATAAAAATACAGCTGAACGTGTACCATATTTGTGAGATGTTACTCCCATCTGCATCAGTGCGTCACTGCTTTTTCCTAAAATAAAAATTATTTTTAAAATCTCCATGGAGAATTTAGAATTTGTTGTTCCCTGTGACTTTCCCGAACGATATCATAGTTCTAAAAACTCAAAAAAAACCACAATTGATTACAAGACAATTTGTTAATAAAGCACAAAAAGTAAAATTTTAGATCAATAGTGTTATTATTTTGTCGTTAATCTGGAGATCTGCATTTCTGTGTTAAGAAAGATGGGAAAAGAGTCGAGGATCTCAGGTGGGGACTCGAGAAAATATTACAGAAAATGACACACCATTCTCCCTTAAAAATATGATTGCGGGATCACTGGTGTTTATTTGAATGTTACATTAAAAGAAATTTTGCTTGTGTGTTCCAAATTTGCAATTAGATCAGGTGCTTTTTGAAAATCTATTTTTTAAGAATACAACTTTGCCACTAATATCTCTTCTATAGGAAACAACAACTTATTTTCGATGTAAATGCCATTGATTTACTATTTTACCAGGCAGGTAAATAGAAAACCCAAAATATATATGTACTTTGATTGTACTAAAAATTGATTATTTTCTATTTGAAAAGATGACACCAAAGCAGAACTACGTTTTCATAACAAAAAACAAAGCTAATACATCTAAATATGCCGGATGAAGTAACTGCACAATTAATTTATTTCAGCAACGCACCAAAATCCACTTAAGCACGATCTTCCAGGTGTCTTGAGGCGTGGTGTAACCAGGCAAATTTGGGTACCTGAAGTGTATTATTGTTTATTGTGTGATCATTTCTTCAATAAACTGAAAATAATTCGATGACAAATATTTGGTCTTGTTTTTATGTTGTGTTTCAGGTGGGACTCAGGTGTGTTCCACCTGTGAGAAAAAAAATTTCTAACACAAATGTCGGAGTTCCTTACGGAAGCATACATGGCGACAAATTTTAAAGAAAATAAAATTTTCTAGTATTTTAATATGCTTTAGACCCATTTATTAAAAATTTAAGTAATAGTGTAGCAACCGTTTTGCCGTGATTAGGTATTTTCTCATTAAATCGACTTTCTATATTATTGGATAAAGATATAATGAAATACTGTAATCAATTAAAACTATTGTATTTTTTTAAGAATTAGTATAATTTGGCGAATTTCTGATCGACTAGTTGTAAAATCAAATGTATTTGTATAAATTGAGATTTTACCCAGGTTACTTTTATTTTAAAATTTCTAAGAGCTAATGTTTTTGATCTGCAGATCAGTTTCATATTGCTATTTTTGATATACCCTCACATGTGATTCTTCAAGATGTATTCTAAACAGGCCATATTTTATACCTAAAAGAAATGAGAGAGCAAGGTAGTTTTCAGCTGGATCTGTTTTCATCTGCTTTAATCAACAATCTGACAATCTCAAGACAAAAATTATATTATTACCTTTGTAATTTCAGCTTGACGCTTATTCGCCCAACCTACAAAAATGTATTACAGGGTGGCTGGGCCGATACCAACGTTTATATGGTGCGTTTACTATGAAATTACGACTAAAGTAGGAATCAATAAATACTCTTGCGTTCTTTGTCTTTCATAAAAGCTGCTTTCTTAGTACGAAGAACAAAGGCTGTAAAAATAGTCCGTGTCCCCGTGCCATCATTTCGCCTGAGTGCACAACCTAAAAAGATATTTTGCAGCTCTGACATTTAAAACATTTTGACTCAATTTTGACTTAATAAAAGGATTTTATCAGACTTTTGAAATCCTCTGGACTTTCAACCTCACCAGGTGAACAACCAAAAGGTGACCAGGTGACGATGATATTTTGTAGGCATTCTTATATGTGCGTATAGTGCTGAGGCTAATTTTTGCCACATTTTTTTAATTTATTTTGGTATTTTTGATGGCACTTTAAAGCTTTTTAACAAATAATAGCAAATATAAATTTTGCTGACTTGTGATTCTGCATTCAAACCAAATAAAAACCCATTTCTTTTGTTGCTAATGACTCGCCACTAAAAGCTCCTGTCGCGATTGAGTGATCTCGATCTCGCTCGGCGAGCGATCAGCGCAGTGAGAACCGCATTTGCATCGCGCGATCATGCTCTCTGTCGCCCACGAAGATGCGGTGCTCTTTCAGTCAGCTGGCTGCGCGTCTCGTTCTTCAGTTGACGCAGTACCACGGCCTTCGATGCGGATTCGTTGCTACGGCGACTCGGGTGGTTAGAAATTTTCGGCATGTGAATGCCGATATTATCCAGGCTGGAAACGTCATTACAACAAAAAGAAAAATATTTTGATGGTTTGAATAATACAGACACCACAGTCAGCAAAAATTTTATATTTATATATTTTTATTAAAAAAAAGAGAAACTAGCTAATAAAAATAATTAAAATAAATTAAATTATTGT
>JACEGR010010455.1:0-18988 GCA_014170235.1 Listronotus bonariensis
TAGCTTAGTGACTTAAGGGTCCGATACTTCGGTTTTTGAGTAGAAGCAAATGCTTTATACAGTGAATAAAGTATGTCAACATTAGTAGATTTTTGAACAGACCCACCTCAAGAAGTCCTGCTGGCACCCCCACCCCCTCAAAGTTGGTTAAGGGATTGTTATAGTTTTTTTCTAATATCTTCTAAACGGTAAATGATAAAAAACTGATTTTAGTGTCGTTAGAGAGAGCACAAAATTCTGCAAAATAGTAATAATTAAAATTGTATTTTTGTTTATTACGTAAGAATCTCCAATATAGAAAAAGTTGGAGGGGAGCATCCACAAGGCATTTTTACGATATATCTTCCAAACCGTCTACCAAACAAAAAAAATATAAGACACAAAAAATTAAGGCCAAAGTTTTCCCTATCGAATGGTGTATAACACTGTACTATTTTCTTTTAAATTAAAGCTACCAGTGGCGTAAAAAAGTAGCACTACACCAGTATAGTAGGTAGTTAAAAATAGAAATTTTTAATGTCATACTTTTATTTTATTTTTTTCAGAATATTTCTCACTTTAGTTATATTAATTGGTAATATAACCTTATTGCACATAATAGTAATATTAAAAATAATATTTTTGTTTTTTTGGTAAGACTCAACAACAACAACAACAACAAAAAGTCGAAGGAGAGTATCCATACGGCACTTTTTACCATATATCTTTCAAACCATTAACAAAAAAATAAACAACATAAACGACAAACCACAAAGTTATCATTTAGACAATTATCTTTTAAAATAAAGCTACCAGTGGCGTACCAAATTAGTACTACACCAGTAAAGTACCTAGACATCGAAATATTTAATGTTATTCTATTAATTTTAAAAGATTATTTTTCACTTTAGATTTATTAATTCATAATTATACTTAACATTTTATTAACTTATTTCTTTTGTTTTATAATTTGAAATTCACCAAACATTTTGGAATATTTAATCGTCCTTTTGGGAAACTGGCCGCATGGTCCAAAACTAATAAATACAAAATTTGATTTCAATTGGCGTAACATACAGGGCAAGTTATAACCAAAAATAATTAATAGTTTAAAAAACTAAAAAACACGCTTTTATATGCAACCGAACTAAAAATTAGAAAATAATTTTTCATTAAAAAAATATTGTCATTTCATAGTAAAAAGCGTGGGGTGCATTTTACTATTTTTTCATAACTTTTCCATCATAGATATTTGCAAATATAATAATTATAACATTTAATATATTTATCACCCCACGCTTTTTACTATGAAATGACAATATTTTTTTTAATGAAAAATTATTTTCTAATTTTTAGTTCGGTTGCATATAAAAGCGTGTTTTTTTAGTTTTTTTAAACTATTAAATATTTTTCATTTTTTAGTTTCTGCTACTCTTGACAAAATGGCGAAAAATTTTTTTAATGAACAAGAGTGGCAAATTTTAAAATTTTTCCAACAGATTGCAACTCACTAAAAAATTTCTTCTTCATTAAGTAGCAAAGTTTGAAATTTTGCCAACAGATGGCAATCCAGGCAATGTTTGGACCGTTGCCAATATATTGCAAACCCACTAAAAAATTTCTTCTTCATTTAATAGCAAAGTTTGAAATGTTGCCAACAGGTGGCAACCTAGGTGTTGTTTTTATATTTTTATAATATAAAGGAAAATTTTTTTCCTGGCGATCCAAAAAAAGAATGTTAATTTTTATTAATTGCACATTATGTATTATGTATACATTACACATAATGTAATTTTTATTATGGAATCCTTGAACTAATGGTGCAACTAACCCTATATTTTTATTGTTCATAAAAATTGAACACCCATGGTGCAACTAACCAAATTGTGTAAAAACTAAAAAATTTCTTCTTCATTTAATAGCAAAGTTTGAAATGTTGCCAACAGATGGCATCCTAGGTGTTGTTTTTATAATATAATGGAATTTTTTTTCCTGGCGATTCAAAAAAGATAACGGGATACTGTTTTTAAATTATTGCATCTTCATCGGTCCTTGACACGTGTGCAAAGTTTCAAAGAAATCGAATAGCTGGAAGTTGGTTAAAATTAGGCTCAAAGATTCCGTTACATAGATAGATAGATAGATAGTTACAACCCAAGTTAATAAAAGCGTGTTAATATGAAAAATTACCAAGGATAAAGTACCTTTATTTTTAAAAGAAGACAAAATTGTATAGGTAAATGTTGTAGAGAACTAAATTTTATGTCAGATTTTAAAGTTAAACACTTTAAGTAAAAAAAAATATTTTTGTCAATTTTTAAACTCGCCCTGTTTAATACCAATTAAAGTGAAGTTTTGAATTTATTAGTTTTGGACCATGCGACCGGTCGCCCAAAATTTCGTTTTAAAATTTAAAAATTTTTGTTCCATTTGTCCTCTTGTAACATCTATCCTGGGACACACTGTATATAACATGGACATGGAAGTTTAACCACTGATTGGCAGAGATTACCCCAAACAAATCCTGCTTGATAAATGCATTGATTAATGTAAAGTGCTAAAGCATTCATTGTTGGGGGTAAATTCTCAACCGTTCGGTTTTTTGGGCAAAAGTTGCATTCGACAAATATCAATGTTGCTACTATTAGAATGTTTATCGTAAATGGTTACAACGAATTTTGAGATCACACTTAATTGCCGAGATGAGTAGCTGTAATTTCCGGAAAAGATTCCCAAGCTTCCCAACACTTTTTTTTCATTTTCCATAAAAGGAGGACGTGGTATCGCAACCGGTTAGTGAATGAAAAAAGAAAGGGCTAGACTTTTTCATTGATTTTTTAGCAATTTCGATACACGAAATATGTCTTACATTTTTACCAGTACCAAACTCAATCCACACGTCTTGATTTTGATTTTTATACTGGTAAATTTTTTTTTCCGTGTAATATGATTATTTATTATAACTAGTATGCAGAATTAGAAATAATTATAAATTAATAAAACTAAAGTAAAAAATATTAAAAAAAAAATAAAAGTATAACATTAAAAATTTACATTTTTAGGTACTATACCCGTGTAGTGCTACTTTTGTACGTTTTTTTAAAGATAATAGTCTAATGTTATACTCCATTCGATAGGGAAAACTTTGGCCTTTATTTTTGTATTCTATATTTTATTTATTTGGTGGATGGTTTGGAAGATATATCGTAAAAAGTGCCGTGTAGATGCTCCCCTCCAACATTTTTTGTTGTAGAATTTTACTAAATCAACAAAAATACAATTTTTAGTGTTACTATAAGATAATATTACCAATTAATATAACTAAAGTAAGAAATATTCTGAAAAAAATAAAATAAAAGTATAACATTAAAAATTTCTATTTTTAACTACCTACTATACTGGCGTAGTGCTACTTTTGTACGCCACTGGTAGCTTTAATTTAAAAGAAAATAGTATAGTGTTATACACCATTCGATAGGGAAAACTTTGGCCTTAATTTTTTGTGTCTTATATTTGTTTTGTTTGGTAGACGGTTTGGAAGATATATCGTAAAAAATGCCTTGTGGATGCTCCCCTCCAACTTTTTCTATATTGGAGATTCTTACGTAATAAACAAAAATACAATTTTAATTCTTGCTATTTTGCAGAATTGTGCTCTATCTAACGACACTAAAATCAGTTTTTTATCATTTACCGTTTAGAAGATATTAGAAAAAAACTATAACAATCCCTTAACCAACTTTGAGGGGGTTTGGGGGATGCCAGCAGGACTTTTGAGGTAGGTCTGTTCAAAAATCTACTAATGTTGACATACTTTATTCACTGTATAAAGCATTTGCTTCTACTCAAAAACCGAAGTATCGGGCCATTTTTGAACAATAAGTCACTAAGCTAATACAACATTCATGCATTCTTAACATACACATCGTTAAAACATACACATAATAAAGCAATAAAAGTAGCGTCGAAAATATGTGGGGATTTTCATATATTGGCAATCAAAATGATTTCACACTATATTGGCCAACCGTAAAATATTGTTTCCTTCCCATAGTCCATGTCAGGGTTATAAAACTGCCACATCGTACTCATAAAGCAAAATTTATGCCGGAGTAGGATTAATTAAATGTACAATATGGTGTTTGCATGTATTATTAATTGCACAGGGGTATTCACAGTCTTAAGATGCTAATTAAAATGGAAACTTGGATATATATCTAACTTTTGGTGAATAACCCTCATCTCTTAAGTAGAATTACTAAGATATTTGCTTTGATGTTCACGTGTACTATGCATTTACCCACTTGAACAGACGCCTTCTTATAGCACATAAAGCTTTAAGCTTGTTAATGGCCAAAGCGGAATGAGCTTTGCACGTTACATTTTTGTTTGCACAAGTTTTTCATTAATATTCATTATTTATTAAAATTTATTTGAAGAGTGAAATCAAAAGTTGAAGTTTTTGTTTTTATCGTCAACTTCTATTTAATCATTCTGGATTCTGGATTTTAATTTGGCTCTGCTACAGAGGCAACTTGCCAGCTCTCCCCTTTCCAGTCTTATTACTTTCCAGGGCTTTGTAGGTGGAAACTCTGGATAATCGAGCCTGTGCTCCCAGAGATTCCAAAACTTTTTATAAAATGTAGCTATTAAAATAAACAAATCGATGCAATGCATAAATTGTCAGCTGTCAAACCTAGAACTGCTACTGGTCTTGCGTATAACCTTCACTGTCAAAACTGGCACTTCCCGCGGCACGCCTATCCATTTCCCGCCATTTGGGAAATACCTCGTGTTCAATACCAAACAGAAAAGCCATCAGCATATAACAATTATCGCTCACAGCGCTTAGCTCCAGAAGAAAGATGCCTTCAATTTAGCGTGAGTTTCCTATCTTCCTCGGGGAACCAACACATCTTCAACATCCACCATGCACGACACCCCGTGAGAGCCCAGCAAAAACTCCCTTCGGACATGTTTATTTAATCATTCTTTTTCTTACTTGCTGAGATAGGGGACTGTTTGTGCGTTATTTTACCGTAAAAGATGTGACTTGTTTTTGTGCACTTTAAGGTGTAAACACAAAGAAGACAGGTAACCAGCTTACTGGTGGTCGGCGCTTACAAACAAAAAGAATTAAGTACGCTTTTAAATGTCCCGCATACAGATAAAGCGTGTCGGTGCTTGTTGTAAGCGTCGACCGGAATGAATATTTAGTTCTTGGTCGCTGGTTTAACTGTTAAAAATGAATTTGGATTTATTAATTGCGTAAAAAATATTCTTTATAAAATGTTATAAAGAAAAGATGTTTAGAATTAAAAATTACTTTTAAATATGCCATTTTGTTAATTTACAAAATGATTTTAGGTTTATACATTAGAGCAATACCTTTTATGATGGTGATCATAAAACAGTTTTACATGAACTTTTTAAATTTGATGGTATTAAAATAAGAAGAATGTACAATGCACTAATATACAAACCTAATTTTTCTCGATTTTCGCTGAATTTTTTTGTTTTTTTTTGTTTTTGGAAATAAATAAAATTGCAAGGCGCGCTTGTGGCTGCTCCGGTTGTATCGGCAAGCGTCGATCTCCGGAGTTAAGCAGTGAAGTGCGCGCCCATAACTTGGATGGGTGACCGGCACTGTAGGTTTTGGGCAACGGAACGCGGTGTTCTGCTCGGGGGTGAACAAACGAGCCGAGCAACAACCATCCAAGTTATGGAATGAATGGTGTGTGAATGGGAAGGAGTAGGGGTCAAGGTACAATAAGCCTTCAGGCTGCAGTGCACTACCTAGGGGGCGGTCGTCGGGCCTGGGTGGGATGACCCCGAAAGGGCGAAAAAAAATAAAATTGCATATTAAGAAGTAGTTTTTATTTAAAAACATCTTTTCTTTATAGCAACTTTTGATATTAGTAAAAATAGAAGTACTTTACTCTTCAGCAAAAATTAAATGTTTGACCAAACCTCTTAGATGACTGACACAATTTAATATCTGATATTTAATTTTTTGGTTTTGGACCATGCAAAACTTTTTGAAAAGAATAAAATTTTTCGTAAAATCAATAATAAAGAAGTTTTCCATATGACGTCAACTTACGTAGACACACTGTAGGTAAATGTCTTAAGAGTCATTTTCATATACTGAAAAAAAATATTTTTGTCTTGCCTTAAAGAAAATGATAAATGGTGATGTTACCATGATTTTTTTGTATCTATTTACATCATGTATTGCTTACTTTGTTCGCTGTATTCTTAGAAATACAGGGTGTCCAATAACTTAACCGGCAAACTGTAAGGGGTGATTTTACAATGAAAAATAAGAAAAAAACTTCATATGAACATATGTCCTAGACGCTTTATTTTTAAACAACAAAGTGTTAATATCTTTTTTTTTAATTATGTTTTTTGGAAGACATCATCTATGCATCAAAAGACATTTTTTGACATAAAAGAAAAACATATTTTTTTACCAGTGTCGTTTATGAGCGGCATTTTTATAAAATAAAAAAGTTTTTCATTATTATTAATTATTCGTTAACAACTATTTAAGAAGTAAAATCAAAAGTTAACGGTTATTTCTTGTCTTAATCTACTACTACTAGATAGGAGACTGCTTGAGCCATATTTTACCGTATAAATTGCAATTTTGCTTTTTTTTGGCACGTCAGTGCTGAACCAAATACTGCGTCGACCTGACGTTTCTTTTAGATGCAAATCCCAATTGTGAGGAAAATAATATTTTTAAGTAGTTATTTTAGTTGTAACTTAGTTAAATGTTTGATTACTTGCCTTTTAAGTTAATTTTATTGTGCTTGTTTAAGTTAGCCCTTTGTGACCCTTAGACCTTAGAATAGGGCCGGGATAACCCATGCACTGAAGCCGCTCGGCTTATTGTGCGCCCCGTCTTTTTACGTCCGGGTGATGTCAGCCAGACGGGACCTACAGCTTAACGTAGGTTCCGAACCACGGTCCTATGTGCGACAACTTAAGACCTCGTCCCCACCCAGGAAACTAACAAACCTACTAACTGTGTGGGGTCCTCATGTCTACGGTTGCGCAGGACACGGCAAAGTGTGTTCCGGCGCCTTAGTCCTTGCTGGCTATTAGCGCCGATACATTTTGCACTTTGTCTGTCTTGTTGAGCTAACCATCAAATTTCTGACCTCGGTTGTGCGCTTAACGACCTGACGCCTTACAGGCTCGGCCAAACACCCGACTTTGTGACCCTTACCTAATAGTTTTATTAATAGGTTGTATTTTAAGAGTTCGCTTTCGCTTGTCCACTTCCTATTTTTTGATAAATAACCCTTACCGCAAATAGTGTGATTTGTTTTTTTGTCATGTTAGTCCTGACCTAAATACATCCTGCGGTTTTATCTATTGACGTATATGAAAACGGTCATAAATGTAAATTGGTTTCTTATTACCGGCGGTTTTTACGTATTTCATTGGTAGATACTGCCGTCCGGAGGCTATGATTATAAAAACTAACAGAAACCGCCAAATAGTAGTCAGCGAACCTTAATGTTTATTCATTTTGCTGTGAAATAAAATATACCTTATTAAACAATTAACAAAAATTAAAGTGGGAGACACGTTTAACCCTACGAAGCACAATAACTGACATACCGTAAAACAGGGCTACTTTGACTTTGGGATTTACTTTGACACATTTTGGGGTTACTTTGACAGCGATTTCTGAACGCAGTAAAAACCTGCCGGACCGCGCGTAGTCGCACCTGTTTATAATATTTACCACGACGATTAGCAACCGTTGGACCCACTGAAATAAACGAGTTTTTCAAAAATATTTCTGGCGTTTTATCAGGTGCAAAACCTTCTCATGTTTATAATTACGCTGAGACAAATATAACTGATGACCCAGGGGCCCTTAAGGTTCTCGTACCAAGAGGAATAAAACGTGTAGAGCGAGTACAAGAACACTCGAAAACCTCAGTCACTGTCATGTTTTGCGGAACAGCTGCAGGAGATTTATTGCCACCTATGGTTGTATACAAATCGAAAAATCTTTACGAAAACTGGACAAAAGGGGGTCCAGGTGTCCTTTATCAGCATAGTGAATCGGGTTGGTTCGACATGATGTTGTTTGAAGTTTGGTTTTTGAAACTTTTGTAGCCACACATTAACAAAATAAAACCAACACGAACCTGTTATTTTTTTCGGCGACAATTTGGCATCGTATTTCTCGCCAGATGTTGTTAAAGCCTCGATCGAAAACAACATTTATTTTACTGCATTTCCAGCCAATGCCACTCACCTGTTACAGTCGCTGGACGTAGGAGTCTTTGGCCCTTTAAAAAGTGTTGGCGCCGAGTTTTGGATACATGGAGACGAGAGTCAAGGCGAACAGTCTCTATTTCAAAAGAACAGTTCCCTACTCTTTTAAAAAGACTCTGGGACGCAATATTTCCCAATGTGCAAGACAATCTTAAAAGTGCTTTTACAGGAATAGGTTTGAGCCCATTCGATCCTTAAGTTGTTCTTAAAAAACTTCCTTCAGGAATGGATGATTTTGGTAGAATCATAGAAGCCACTTTACTCGAGTTCTTAAAAGAATCAAGAGGCTATGATCAGAATAGGATTCGACATAGAAGAGGTAAAAAGTTAGTTACGAAACCTGGTTCTCATATCACATGACAATGCAGTACAAATGCAAATGTTGAAGACCAGACAGGACCATCCAGTGATGATGCAGAAGATCAAGCAGCTTCATCTATTTAGCCGCCTAGCCCAATTTCGTCCTCAGATTTATCATTAACCCAGTTAGTTTTAAAACCAAAAAAAGAAGCTAAATAAAAGTCTTTGTTATATATGTGTATGCGACTTTAGGTTTTATCGTGGAAAAGAATGGATTTGCTGTATTACCTGCAAGCAATGAGTCTGTGGAATTTGCAATAAAGGATCTTCAAATCCTTAATATGAATGTTCTCGTTGTGAAGCCGATTAATTAAAACGGCTAAAATGTACTTTTTTTTCAAAATGTTAAATAAATAATTCCTTCAAGTTTATCGTTTAAGAGTATTTTATTTTAATAAACCCCCAACAAAAAAACCTATTTTTGTGTCAAACTAACCCCAATCTATGCTTTACATTGCCTTGTAAACCAAAACAAAGGCGTGTCAAAATAACCCTACATACGAGGCTTCTTTGACAACAAATATATATATTATTTTTTCAAGAACAGTAATAGTACGGGAATTGCCCTTTTGGGCTTTTATAGCCAAAGGATCATTTGTTACAATCGGCAATATAAGTTTCGACTTCTACAAATAATTTAAAAGATACTGATCAAAAAGCCCTAAAACTATGTCAAAGTAGCCTTGTTTTACGGTACGTCGATCAGAAAGATAGTTGAGAGCCAAGCAAAGAGTTTAGTTGAAAGACCATAAAAGAAAAGTTTGTTATGGAGCGCGGCATCCCAGGCCTGAGTAGCTTTCCAGTGACGAAAATGTTTGTGCTTCACGCTCCAGGGCTTGAAGCTCTTGATCTGCTATAAAAAGTTAGTTACTGGAACGCATCCTTAGACAAGGAAAGAGAGATACATTTAGGAGATTTTAAAATTTCGTTATTTTTAACCTTTCTTGGCTTTATAATAAAAATCTCTTTTTAATATCTAATTCCATTTTAAACAAATAATTTTAAAAAATTCATCCTTAACCATAAAAAACACGTTTGAAGCACAACTACCAAAAGAGGGGTTGGTGCATGAGGGGCAAGGAAAAGAAAAACGGAGTAGCTCAGGTGCATAACGCTTTTCGTCACTTGAACGCCATAAAGTAGAACGAAGTGCTCCTGAGCTAATCGGGAGCGCTCTATTTGCATCACTGGAAAGTCACTCTGGTCAAAAGCTTTGAATAAATTAAGAGCAAAGATCTGGGATTCACCTAGAAACTCAAATGACTTATTCCAGCAGTGTGACACAAAGAAAAGAAGATCTGCTGTTAATTTTTTGTGGCAAAAACCATACTGCCTGTTATGCAAAATATTGTGTTTTTCTAAATACTTAAGAATTTGTAAACAATTTTTTTTATTACTTCACAAAGAACTAAAAGAAGTGAAATTGGTTTATAGTTAGATGGAAGCGATTTAGATCCTTTTTGGAAATAGTTTGAACACGTGCAGCTTTACAGCTCTCCGGAAAAATATATTACAATAAAATACTTAAATAGTCCTTTGAAAGTTAATGCAAATACCATATTTCTAATTATTCTTAAACAGCAAGCAGTTGTGCAGATCTTATTTAAAAATTCTTAAAATTTTGTTAAAATCATATTTTCTTTTTTCTCTTTAAGGTTTATACACAAAACTAATACGGTTAACAAATAAGAAATATTTGTTTAAATTTAATTTTCTACAACTGAAAATATTTTCTAGGAAAATATAAAAATTTAAACATATCAGCAAGTATTTCAATCCAGGTAAAACTTGTTACAAGGTAATAAAACTTAAATTGAATCTACGTCCATTGTTTTCCATTTGTTTTCTTTTGATTTACGTTCCAGACTTTTATCATTTAAAAACCAGCAATGGTACATTTTTGATTTACTTAAAATCTAATTTGAAATGATTATTTTTTGTATTTATTTTAAAAATACAATTCTTGGGAAAACCTACAATTAGTTCCTTTATTTTAAAAATATACATATTTTCCTTTAAGTTAATTAAACGGCTTCTAAAAGTTCGAGATAAATATTTACTTACTTCTACTACACAACAATAAAAATTTTGTTTTTTTTCTTTGACACTTAAAATACATATTTTTGTTTTGTGATAACTCTCCTTTAAGACACACTTACAGGTATTCTTGGTAAAGCTATGAAAACAGGAATAAGGGTTTATTTATTAACATCAATTTATTTGGTGACAATTTTATTTTGTATTTCTCCATTTATTTCTTGAATTAAAAACACTAAATAATGTGAAAAAATTTAAGAAAAATAAAAACAAAAATTAACATAAATACAACAGTTTCAGTAACCACGTATCATTTATAACTCTGAAGATAGGCTCTATATTGGTTAGGCGGATTCATTTATTGTATGGTCTTTTCGTTGGGTACACGCCTGGAAAGAATGGGACCGTTTCGGTCCTGGTCCCGGGTATACGAGATGACCTGGTTTAGCCCTATTGACCCCTTTAAACTAGCCGGTCGCCTAAAACTATTTCACCTATATAAAACTTATATAGGTGAAACTTATATAAAAACACTTGGTGCCTTTGCTCGATACCGAAGTACCTTCAGGAAAACTAAAACTCATCTAATTCATCACCTTTTTTGTCTTACAAATAATAAATACACCAGTTACTTATGTCACTCATGACACAAATGTCAAACTATTTTCAGTTTGCAATACTAAAAAAGCATAAAATTTTAATCATTTTTTAATTTAAATATTAGTTAATTTTTTATTTCATTTTTTAACTTAATTTTAACTTGGCGTCGTTTTTAATTAAATTTTTTTGGGTTTTTGGAGGGTTTTTCTTTATTTTGTTTCAGGCGACTGGTCAGTTCAAAGGGGTCAATAGGGCTGAACAGGGTCAGCTCGTATACCCCGGACCAGGACCGAAGCGGTCCCATTCTTTCCAGGCGTGAACCCAACGAAAAGACCAACCAATTTATAACTCTGTAACATAGATAACCCACATACAGATACTTAGCAGCTAGTAGCATTTTTGGGATTTTTAGGGACTTTTCACACACACCGGTAAAGTCGGTGCTGGTGTCGATTCCAATACCGTATAACATTGCTTTTCACACATACTGGACTGTCGGTGCCGGTACCAATAGGGTATATTTAGCAAAGGTGAAAGAATAATACCCAAGAAGAAAGCACCGAAAAAGAAAAAACAAACGCAACACTGGCTACATCTCTTGTTGACAGTGAGCTATATAAGAGGTAGCTTCTATACACTTTTTAAAAAGCTTATTGTTAAAGAAGATCATTACCGTAAGAAGATCGTACTTAACCAATGTATTTACTAAATGAAAAACATAACATAGAAATCGCCCTAGCAATGATAATTATTTCTGGAAAGAAAATGACAAATTAACAAGAATTCGCATTAAAACATTACCGGGCACCGGCAAGTCAGATCTTGTGTACAAATCAAAGCAGTGAAATTAACAAACCGAGGATCCGAGTGTCGAGTTCAACACCGGTTGCATAAATTGGAGCCGGCCACTGGAGCCGCAAATAAATCGGGCCGAGCTATGTCTAAAAATACTATTGTATCTAATTACATTGCATTTGACACCGGCGTCGTTACCGGCACCGGTTTAGCCGGTGTGTGAAAACGCTCCTACGGTCTCACGAACTATCCCTTTCC
The DNA here is from genome assembly GCA_014170235.1 of Listronotus bonariensis. NCBI lineage: Eukaryota > Metazoa > Arthropoda > Insecta > Coleoptera > Curculionidae > Listronotus > Listronotus bonariensis. The sequence continues at coordinate 12,334 of JACEGR010010455.1, forward strand.
GTTCTTCCAACAGCAAGCCAGAGAGCGTTGATAATTTCCACTCGTTAGTCCGTTTGGCGCATGCGCATCTACCATCAGTGACAACGAGTGATAACTGGGGCCGAAGTGCACAAACTCGTTTTTTCACCCATGTAATGGAACTTTTATTTCGCGCAAGCTATAATCATTGACAATCGGATATACAGATCGAAGCTCTGTATGTTTTATTACAGTTTAGCATAGATCCTTTTAAGGGGTTATCCTATGTGATCCTGTTTTTAGGGATTTTACAGGATATTTTTTTTCTACGAGCAGTAAAAAGATAGAGCTTTAAGGTTATTATTAATTACGAACATATACTTTAACAGTATAAATATAAATTTTAGGCTAAAAATGTTGTGTAAAACATAAGGTGCAGCTTTCTGAACGACCCCGCCTGGAAAAAATGTGCTCGCACTTCCTCCACGATTCCGGCTGCTTGGCTTACCTAAATCAAAAAATTGGTAGCATTTTAATCTGTAAGCCTTAGTGCACCCAAAGAATTACGATCAAATTAATATACCAAAAATTGGACTTTTGGTAGACATTTGGAAAAAATAATCGCAAATTTTGCATCATCATTTTTGTTTTTGCTATAAAAAAATGAAGGTTTTGAGAATTTTTAATTGATGATAGTTTTTTTATGCGTTTACATGTGTTGAGTGTACCCTACAAATTTTAAGTTGTTCGATTTAGCCGTTTTTGAAATATGATCTAGGAAAGTTTTAAAAACACAGTTTTAATAAAAAGCGTTTTAAATATCAACTCCGCTTGAAACTATTAAAATCTCAACTTACCCTCAATCGGCGATGCCTTGTCCATAGATTATTGCTTTAAATTTATTAATTAATTATTTTTACAAATTCCTTTTTAAGTCTGTAGAAACTTGTAAAAACGTATATTTGTATAAAGGGTGCAACACAGAAAGAAAATCTGGTAAATATTCGTGCAATTGTAATCTACACAGTTAAAATGTGTAGGACTATAGGCCCTAGGTACACGTTATAGTTAAACTCGCTCCGTTTTTGTAGCAAATAATGTGCAGCAGTATTTAATACTTTTGTAGCAGAACTTCACGTTACTGTTTTCAATACTACTATAATGTAGTGGAGATTCATATTTGGTTACTGTTGTTAGCTACTATCATTCACTTACAAAAACTTTAAGACTCGTTGATTTTCATAACAGAAAATTAATGACAAAAATTATACCTAGAATGTCAATAATAAACATTTTTAACACAATTTTTGCGCACTCTTATAGCAAACAACCCCTTTCAATTTTTTCCGTGCACGTATCATGTCAAATGTACACAATATGGTGGACTCCGGCAATCACTAGGCTAGGAAAAAATACCTGCGCCACTGTTGACCACCATCTAAAAACGAATCATAATTTTGATTTTGAAAACGTTAAAATCTTAGACCACCAAAGCAATTATAAAAGTAGGTTATTCCTTGAAATGTGCCATATTAAGAAAAAAACAATCAATTAATTATAAATCTGATACTAGTCAACTAAGCAATATTTATTCGTATATTTTAAATTGTATGGAATATTTCACACATTGTAAATAGTTGGTTTTAAATATTTTATTTGTAAAAATCAGTGTCCTATTGAGTATTATATGTTTTTTGGTTTTTCGTAAAAAGTTAGGTATTTGTTTTATGTAAAAAAAGGACAAAGAATAGAGATGGTATGTGCTTTCTATCATTCAGGAATTTTGGTATATATACGTTGGAGATTTATTATTTTAAGATATTGTTCCTGTATCAATTTAAAAGTTACCATGGTTAAAGTGTCAAAGTTTTTAATTTTGTAACTCTAAATCTGTAAGTTACTTATACATTTTTTTATCTATGCACTTTATGTAATGTGCTTGTTTCTTCATCTGTGTTGTAGTTTACTCTTCTGAAGAAGCTGTTAACCAATGGCGAAATATAGAGTATATTAAGAAAAGAAGTTTTTAATCATACAGACCGCACACCCGCATAAAGTATTTTCTTTAAATTCATACCGTACAGTCGAGAATACATACAATTATATATATATATATATATATATATATATATATATATATATATATATATATATATATATATATATATATATATATGCTAAACCGATTTACATGTATTTTTTTAATGTTCGGTTGGTTACTGAGACGACTTATCACTACTTTTTTAAAAAATATAAATTTTTTATACCAAATATATGATATGCAACATGTGTTGCCTGTACCGCATGGAATATAACGTAGGGAGCAGTATAGGTAGCTTTTGGGCAGTACAAACTGCACCAGTTTACTAATTATATTTTTTGGCATTACAAACTGCACCAATTTACATGATTTTTTTTTAATATTGATTCTCTGGTCACTGAAACATTTTTTTCTATAGCATTTTTCTACATTTCTAATTTCCTTCACATGAGGGTAAATGCGCTTAAATGTAATTGCTACCAGAGTCGTCGAAATTTGATGCATTCTAGAAAGAGAAAGTTGGTGTTAGCTTGGCAATTCTTGCGACTTTGTAACAAGTCAAAAATTTACTTATCTCCCCTTACAAGCCATAAGTACCGCGGCAAGATGGGCCCAAAATATTGCATGCAGCTGATGTCACGCAACATATGCATTATTTAAGTCCGAGAGGTTGCTAATATAAAGGTTTTATGTGGCACGTTGCATGTTGCGTGTTTAATGTATCATTAGTAGACGACCGCTTGACGTAACACAATAAATTTTATAGGTTACTTATAATGCTGCCAAAGGTATTTGCCTCACTTGCTTACTTAATGCGTTTAATTTCATTATTTTGTTTTTGCGTTTCTTTTTTCTTTATAGTACTAAATTAAACCTGCCGAAATGCGACGCGATTAATTTATCCTAATAAAAGGGCAAAAAAATTTGCCATACTACTAACTGCAACAACATGAAACAACATATGACAAAAATGTCATAGTGCACTAAAAGAGTTTAAAAGCATCTGATACGAGCACCTAAAATTAAATAAATAAATACAAATTTAAATCGCTAATAGCTGTCCAAAACCCGTTGAATTAACGTGGTTGACTTTAATAATAGTTTAAAACTCTTTTATATTGCTACTGAATCATTCTAACAGAATATGGAACCGATGTAAATGAAAAGAATATTATATACTGAAATTTATTTTGAAAAAAAATATTTTTTTTATTTAAAAGTTTTCTATCCCTACCAATGAAACTTCTAAACTGTAAAACCTTTTGCCATTTTGCACCTTAAATAAACATGCTCCATTATCACCGTTTTAAATGTCATGGGAGAGAAAATTGGATTTACCCCTAACATGTCCTTAAAGTAATTTTCTATCCACAGTGTAAACTAACACTTCCCAACTTTTATCCAAAGATCCAATATTTGCGACGAGATGACACCTGACACGTTAATATTTGCTTTTAGCATCTAGATGTATTTCATGAACAAGAAATCAATAATTTAAATTCGTGGAGGAAAATTTAATTTTAAATTTTGACGTTTTATCACTTAAGAACTTTTACAAAAATACATATTTATTTTTAAGGAATATGTGATGAATGTGTTAAAATTATTTTTATTATTTTCACTTAAATTTTAAAACTGAATTGCAGCATCTTAAATTATATTTAAATAAAAATATTAGACAAGTATACAGGCTGTTACAAAACTAAGACAAAGTTGCACATTTTTATGTTTAACAATAAGCCTTTTTAATAATTTAAACATTTGCGGCCGTTCCGGAAATATCTGAAAAAGAAAAACAAAATTTTGCGAGACAGTTTTTTACCTTATTTAAAAAGATATTTTAAAAACATTGCATATTGTAATTGCCATTTTTTCGTTCTAATAAATTATAAAACTTAGGATCCGACCTTTTGTCTTTATGCCGCCATCATTACCTTGTTTGTTTAAATGGACGAAATATCTGGTTTAAACCCAATAAACACGAATTTTAATTCTAAATTCAACGGCATATCATACTTTACACTATTTTTTCATTAAAAAGTGCAATTTTATTCTAAATTTTTGGGGAAATTTCCGTTTGCAGGTAATATGCAATAGTATGCATTTATTTTTATTATGACAGGCTACAATAAAAGTTGATAGAGGCATTCGTTTTTAGTTTTGGTACACAAATAATTATTAAAGTCACTTAAATGATTTTTTTCTTTTTTTAAGTTTAAAATGTATTTTTTTCAAAATAAAAGAAAAGTTGTCAAATATCGGGTAGTACGGGCGACTGAAAATCAGGGTCCGGCAAAATGAACAACCCATTTTAAATTGCTTATAAAAATTTATTAACTTTAAAAACAAAACAAAGGAACATGTATTCTTAAACAAGAAAGATGGGAGTTTATTATGCTTTGAATATGGTGTGCCGCAAATGACCGCCACCCTCTTCAATACATTCTTCTAACTGGTTCATAAATTTTCTCATTACATTTTGAAGAACTTGCCTAGAAATAGCGTGGATTTCATTGGCAATATTTGTTTTTAGCTCCCTTACATTTCTAGGTTTATTGGCAAACACTTTATGTTTTAAATAGCCCCAGAGAAAATAATCTGGTGCTGAAAGGTCGGGCGATCTTGCTGGCCAAGGAATGGTACCATTCTTAGAAATCAGTCTGTTTGGAAAGGATTGTCGCAAAATATCCATGCTTATTCTTGCCGTATGGCTTGTTGCGCCATCCTGTTGAAACCAGTAATGTCAATTTCATTTTGAATTTGCGGTAAGAAGAATATCTGCAACATTTGAACATAGCGTGCGGCAGTAACTGTTACTGTCTGACCATTTTCCTCAAAAAAATAAGGTCCGATTATCCTAGACGAGGAGATGGCGCACCATACAGTTACTTTGGGACAATGTAATGGACGCTGATGAATTTCGCGTGGATTCTCTTGAGCCCAGTAACGACAATTCTGTTTATTTACATCTCCGTTTAAATAAAAGTGGGCCTCATCGCTCATAAACATATTGTTTTCAATACCTTGATAATTGGTACGAAGAAGGCGACAGAACTCAAGTCTATTAATCTTATCCTGATGATTTATTTCTTGAACAATTGCGATCTTGTATGGGTGAAAATTCATTTTTTTAACATTCTTCGTGTACTTCGCTCAGATAAATTTAAAACAGTAGCATGTTTAACAACAGATTTTTGGGACTAGCGATAATTGCATTTCTAACTCTGTCTTCGTTCAGTGCATTGCAGGCAGATCTTGGCCGCCCACTTGACTTCTTGTCTAAAACGGATCCTCCTGTCCTCCATTTACGAATCCAAACTGTAATGGTCTTCCGCTGCGGACACTGTCGGTCATTAAATTGACGTCGAAAACACCTTTGAACGGCTATAATGGAATTATATTCAATAAATTTTTCGACACAAAAATGCGATGTTCTGTTAACCAACGCGGCATTTTGACAACTGTCAACAATTTTAATAAACTCTCCAAAGCCTACTTTTCCAAATAAAAATATCGCCATAGTGAATACTCGATACATTTTTTTATATTAAAGAAACAAAATGTTTTTTCTTTTCTTCATCTGCGCAAAAACTGCATAAAACAAGATATAAACTAGAGCACAAAATCGGTCTTAAGAAACCCAACCAGAAAATGTTTAAAGTAATTAAAATTTGAATATTTAAACAATGACAGTAATGGTAAAGTGGTTACATGACCTAATAAAATTATATTTACCTAAAAATTAAATAAAATTTACCAACCTTTTACTAGACATACACCCTGTCGAGAAAAACCGATACAATCCCATAGAGAACCTATAGAAACCAGTTAGAATCTGCGACAAAATTGTGATCCATTGTGCTTTTGTCGCAGATTCTAATAGTTTATCGAACTAAAGGATTTTATTGTATTTTGACAGGGCAGATTTATGACAAACTCTTGAAAACTCATCTGCATAGTTTAATACATAATGCATGTGGTTTACCCAAAATTTGCTTTACCAGGTCCCGATATTTTAACAGGATTTATTTAGTATTAGTGCCAGTATATTGCGACTACTATGTAGTTATGCTAGACGAAATTTTACTAATAAGGCACTGCCCTAAATTGGAATCTACCCGATATTAGGCGACTTGTCTCTATTCAAATATAAATATTTGCATATTAGTGTGTACCGTCATATATAACGCCAAAACATTTACGAATAGCAAATAATTAAATATAAATAATTAAACAATAGATAATGGGTTTAAATAAATATCGCAATTATTCAAGCTGGTTCTCAAGGAGGTAAAATAAACGTACCAAAATTTTTATCAGGTAAACTTGTAAGCAGGCAATAAAAGTTAAATTGAATATCTGCCCATTCTTTTCCATTCTGTTCCCTTTCGCATTGGAAAAATTTTACCATTAAATCACCGAATTTTTCGAGCATAACTAAAGAGTTCAATAGAGTCTCAAAACTTAATTTTCTTTATACAAACTGTCAGAAATGGAAATCCCTTGAGATATATGATCGATCTTTATTTTAAAAGAACACTAAATTATTTAAAGTGGAATTGAATGATAACAAATTTTAAACAGAAATTTCAAAAGTATGATTTGACAATTGATTGGGTAGAATGAATTGCTACCCCTGCATAAATTGGATAATAG
>JACEGR010010456.1:0-18986 GCA_014170235.1 Listronotus bonariensis
AAAATGTAAAACCATAAATCGGCTGGACCGAATGAATGGCGTAATTGTAAAGAGAAAAACCCTGTAAAGGATATCTGCAATAATTACTTTTTTGTTTTAAAATGTTTAAAGGTAATTCATAAACTCTAGCAGAGGGTTCACAACAAAAAAATTAGCACAATTTTGTAAAAACAAAATCTGATTTAGGTTTAACAATAGCTTTTTAAAAGACACTAGTGTCTCACAGCAATGGGTAAAGGAAAGATAGCCTGCCAAAGGCATTTTGCCGTTTTCGCGTTCAATCTTAAGCAAAATTTTGCCAAGTTTGCACTCCAGAAATTTGTATTACTACAAGTACTGTAAAAAGTTTAATAAATTTATGAAAAAGGTGATATTGCAACAGTGCATAGATATTTACCATGATCTGCCCCGAGCCTGCAACCCGCATATTTAAATAATTTAAAGTTAAACGGCCAAATTATAATAATTTTAGGCGAATGCGCCGGTTTGTTTATATAACTGTCAAATCCCTATCTAAGTAATTAAAGAATAAATAACTATTTTTTTACTGTAAAATTTGCCATTAGCAATACAAAATGACCATGCCAAAAATAGTTTTTATTTTATTATGCAGTAACCGTTCATCAAACAAAAAAATCAAAAAATCAAATTTGTTTTAAACTAAAAGAAGATTTAAAACAAGATTTTTATGTAAGAAAAATGCATTGGCGTACAATTTTTTTCTTAAAAAAACCTTTACCCTAAACCTCTTATGGACGACACTGGTAAATTTTTTTTTAATGCATAGAAGATGTCTTTCAAATTTTTTAAAAATAATTTATATTTTATAAAAGTTATAATAAAAGCGAAGACGTTTAGGACATATGTTAATATGACGTTTTTTTTTAATTTTTATTGAAGAATCACCCCATTAAGTTTATCGTTTTAGTTACTGGACACCCCGTATAAAACTAAATTAGAGCCGTCGAAATTCGACGGTTTAATTTATTGTTATATAATGACAAAAAATGTTTACCATACCGGGTGTTAACGAATCTATTAGACCAGCCATAACTTCTAGAGCGGAGCATCGCACTATCCTTCCAGCGGCGTCGCGTATTAGTGGGACCAAAAAGTTTTATCGAAATGGTTAATAGGAGTATTCCGTGGCCCAAAAACGTTAAAATATTGATCTTGGCTCTTTTTTTTGCTCTTTAAAATTTTAAGGACTGAAATCAAGGGGCTTTTGTTGCTCTTTAAAAATTTGACGACAAACACTTTTTTATTTTCGTTGTTCAATTTTTTTGTGAAGTAATTTGGTTGTAATTTCAAGTTTACTTTGCCGTAAGGGCGTCGTGGGACAATAGCATGTTTCCAAGGCGCGTCACAATATAAATAAGTTTAGAAACCTCTGTAAAGTATTAGCCATAATCAAAATAAACTTGATATCGGTAATATATGAAAAGATGCATTCTTTGGCCACTTTCGGTTTAACCGGAGTTGCCTCCAATCTTAATTTTTTAAATGAAACACTCTATATATTTGAGCATTAGTCGATTTCTAAAACAATAATAAATGCAATTAAGAATACAAATTTGACATATTTTAAAGTTTGATTTTTAAAGAGCTAATTTTAATATTGAATCTAGGTGACCATATCCTTTTTTTAAAAAGTGCTTGTCTAAAATAGGGTTGCCATTTGAAAAATTATAGTTAGGCACAAAAATGTGAATTTGTTAGCTTGTTAAAATTCATACTAGTCACTAAAATTATGCGATTTAATTTTTCTGACATCACCTGAAATCCCTAGCATAATTTTCGTCCAAACATGGCCACCTAAATGCAATATTAAAAATGTCTTTTAAAAAATCAAGTTAGCTTAGAAACGTTTTAAAAATCACATTCTTATTTAAAATTGCCCTATAAATCCAAAAATGATAAAATATATTGCGTGTTTTTCTTATTTAAAATTCAATCCATTTTCAGTTAAACTGGTGGAAAGTAAAAAAAAAAGCAAAAACTCTTGTACTCCCATGCTATTCACCAATACAAATCTCTGTACAATACTCTAGGAGTTATGGCTTGATTAAGAAATTCGTTTACACCCAGTAGTCAAAAAATATCTGATTTTTTGTTGTCAGAACTATTGCAACAACATCAAGCAAAATATGATAAATGTTGAACAGCTGTTCAAAAGAGTTTTAAAGAATTCGATAGAGACGCTTAATTAAAATCGCTAGTAATTGTTTAAAACCCGTCATATTCAACGGGCTTTAATCTAGTATTTAAAAAAAATAAGCATTGGTTATAGTTAATTTTCCCATTTCAAACTCTCTACAATAAAAGCTAGACTGGGTAGTTTTATTCTGTTAAACTAAGGCTTTTCATGCGTATTTTCGATTAAAAAATTTCTGTAGGGACTAAGACGAATCCCTTTACGGAAGAGATGTACGCGCTTAAAGCATTATGGCAATTAATATAATTTTTTACCTTAATGTACATAATTTACAATTTTAACTACCTGACCTGTGGTTTGTTTACATTTCTCCACAGGCTTTATCCATCCCAGGAGATGTATATGAGGATAAAATATATTTTATTATACAGTGAAAACCAGAAATGTTGAACAATTAGAAAAAAATAATAAAAATCTTTACATACACAGAGACTTACAAAACAATGATCAAAATTTAAAATAAATCGTATACGAGGTAGGTACAAATTTAGAAATATAACATAGGAGAAAAAATTTTTTTATAACTTAGAAAAAATACTATTTGGATAACTTGTTTAAAATAAAAAGTAATGTCATATTTTAAAAGCAGAACGCCCTTTTATAAAAATAAAAAATAACTTTTTCAAATTACATCGTATAAAGATTACCTTGAACTGAATTAACTACACTTACTTAAAAATAATATTTACATATTAAAATACATTTTTGGGATAAAAGGTAAAAGAAAACATTGACCATTGTGTTTCTGAGTTAGAGAGTAGAAAAGATTTCTTAAATAAAGCACTTTGTATATTTGATTACCATATAAAAGACCTTTTAAAGTGCCGACAAAAAATATCACATGAAATATATCTAATTTGTGACAGTTTTGCCATCCCTAGCAGTTTGACAAAAAAACCTTTTTAATTTGTTTTTATTTTTATTTTTTTATTTTAATTAAAAAATTTAAGATGAATGTTACATTTTATATGCCTGATTCTTAAAGCTTAGTTCCATGTGGATATAATGATATTTATTTTATTAATATTTTTTACATTGGAATGGCCATAGTTTTAAAACTATAAGATAAACATAATAAATACAGTGTAATAGACGACTGTTCAAGTCAACGTTTATCAAGTATACCTTTTTGGGTAGAATGTGTAAATGAATCTAAAATTTTAAGCTTAAAGTTAACGGATCTTTATAGCATATCGACCTCTGCTTATGCTCTTCCAACATCAGCCACGAGTATCAATGGTCCGTACTTAGCGACAATTACGGCAGCGATGGTCACGTTCCAACCACCCTCGAACATCTGACCTGGTCCTCCCACCACACCCCTCCACTAACCTTTAACCTAAAAAAGGCCAATTGGTCTTCCTTTCAAGCATCCTTCACCCCTCCCCCATGGTACCCGATATAGATCAGTCAACCGAACTTTTTACAGACGCCATCCTCCAATGTGCCAAAGACAATATTCCAACTACTGATTTCAGAGCAAATAAACCACCAGTCCCTTGGTGGAATGATAAATGCAAATATGCCATCCAAAACAGAAAGAGAGCAATCAACAAGCTTAAAAACTCACCATCTTCAGAAGCTCTAGTCACCCACAAGAAAATGAGAGCCATAGCCAGGAAAACTATAAGATTAGCTAAACGAAATCACTGGTCTACTTTCGTCGAAAGCATTCACCCCAACACCTCGTCCACAGAAATTTGGAACAAAATTAACAGATTGAAGGGAATCCCTTTACGCTCAATTTCTGGTATAGAACATAACCATCAATGGGTTAATGATCCGAATTCCATTCCTGAGCTCTTCGCTTCCCACTACTCTTCAATCTTCAACTCCCACTCCCCCTCTCCTCCCTCCTACCCTACCCACTATTCCCCAGACAACTCCTCCTATAATCTTCCTATGACGATACAAGAACTCCTCACTGCCCTGGCAAACTCTAGGGACTCAGCTCCAGGTCCTGATCACATCAGAATTTCATTCATTAAGCACCTTCCTCCTTCTGGCCTCAATTATTTGCTCCCCCTTTACAACCGCATTTGGTGCTCTGGTTCCTTACCTTCCTCATGGAAATCTTCCATACTAATTCCAATCTACAAGCCCTCTAAACCTAGATCGCTGGATTCCGGATACAGACCCATCGCTCTAACAAGCCATCTATGTAAACTACTCGAGAGAATAATCCTTTCTCGCCTTACATGGATCTTAGAAAAGAGAGACTATCTAATCAACGAGCAAATAGGATTTAGAAAGTATAGATCCACTATCGACCATTTAGTAGGTTTAAGCATGGATCTACTAAACTCCTTCCAGAACAAGCACCATACATCTGCAGTTTTTCTAGATCTAGAACCATCTGGAAATGGGGACTCAGAGGCCACATACATCGCTTCCTCTCCAATTTCCTATCAGACAGAAAATTTACTGTCAAGGTAAATGGATACCTGTCAGGTACTCATCTTCAATTAAATGGCGTCTCTCAAGGCTCTGTCCTCAGCCCCACTCTGTTCAATATTGCCATCAATAACATCCGGTCTCAAATTCCACCTACCATATCCCTCAGACTATTTGCTGACGATATTCTTATTTATCACTCTTCCCCCTCTGCCCACAGAAGTGAAATGCTACTTCAAAACTGCTTAAACAACCTAGTTACCTGGTCCTCCAACCTGAATCTTCTAATTTCCACTTCTGTTCACTTCTGTAAAATGAGAAACTACCTAAAGATCTGTAGCCTCCTCCTAAATAATCATCCTGTCCACAACTCCAATCAGCACAAATTTCTAGGTCTCCACTTCGACTCCTCTCTTACTTGGAAACATCACATTGACTATATAGTGAATAGATGCTCCTCTGACCTCAGACTCCTCAAATCACTGTCTGGGGTCAAATGGGGCTCCCATCGTACCCCCTTTTTAGAATTCACAATTCCCTTATATCATCCAAGATAGACTATGGATGCTTAGCATACTCCTCAGCCAAAGAATCTCAACTCAAACGCCTCAACCCCATTCATCATAAAGGCATTCGAATATCTCTGGGTGCCTTTCGTTCTACGCCAATCAAAAGTCTATACTGTGAGTCTCAATCTCCTTCTCTCTCGCATCGCAGACAACAGCTCCTGGCCAGATATATCAATAGTCTTAAATTTCGCTCCTTCATCTCTCATCGCAATATTCTTACCTCCCCTACAGGCCTTTCCCCACCAAACTCCCTCCCTTCCCAATATCTCCAACTTTCTTCAAGTCTCCCCTTAGACACACCTTCCCCTATTGCCTCTAACCCATACAACTTTGCCCCATGTCTCAATATAACGAATCCTTTCTGTCCAAATCCTTCTACTCCCTGATAGGCAGTAAATATAGTAACCTACACCTTATATTTACTGATGGCTCCAAAACTTCTAGCCACGCGGAAGCTGCGTTCTATTCTGAAGTAGGCTCTGAATCTTACCTACTTCACCAATCCACTAGCATCCTTTCCGCAGAACTCATTGCCATCTATAAGACCACAGAATACATCCTAACCCACGACCTCCCTCCATGTGGCATCGTCTCCGACTCCCTAAACTCCTTTCTCCTCATAAAATCCCCACAGCCAAGACTACTTCTCCTTAACCTGATCTTTTACAACCTTGAAAGACTCTTAATCCTGAAAAAGAGAATCGATTTCATCTGGGTACCAAGCCATGTGGGCATTGAGGGTAATGAAAAAGCAAATCATCTGGCCAAAAACCCCTCCGGCTGATAGACTTAAACAAGTTCACAGATAACGTAATCAGAGATTCCATACAACTGGAGTGGGACCTGCTCGATGAGCCCAACAAACTACAGGAAGTTAAAGAACTCTTCTTTGAGAAGACCGACCTGTCTACATACTCTAGCAGACATGTGAAAATCATGGCTAGATTAAGAATGGGACACACAAAACTGACTCATGGCTTCCTAATGAACAAATCAGACCCCCCTCATGCCCTGACTGCCAAACTATTCTAACAATTAAACACATTTTTGAAGAATGCCCCAAATACCAAAGATAGCTCATGACTCACAACATCACTGGTTCACTAAAGGAAATACTTAAATACAAAAACACGTTTAAAATTCAGTCCTTTTTGAAAGATGCAAACCTAGAAGACAAAATATTAAAGCCCATTCCTGGACACTAAAATGGTCGGGCACCTTATGTATATGGAATAGCACGTTGTTTCTAATTTGGACTATTCCATATACCAAAGGTACGTTAGGATCATAGGACGAAACTTTATAAACTTTGTGTTACTATAAATATTTACTTTTTTACATTTCTTTTTCTTTATTGCCTTAGTTTTGCTTTTTAGTACTTAAGATATTTACCTTTTATTTTATTTTTGATTTTTGCTAAACGGTAAAAAAAAATAGTTGGTTTAATAAATTTAAACAATATATGAAGGTGGAGATTTTTTTTCATAATCTGTACTGTTTTATTTTTATTAACATTATTTGCTTACTTAGATGCGTATAACCCTATAGCATATTTTAATCATAGCATATTTCATATTAGGTACATATTTTAGATTGGGGACAAATTTCTCCTTTTCAGATATATATTTTTTTATTTATTTATTTATTTTAATTATTATTTTGGTTTACAAGTTTTCATATTTTTACCAATAAAATTGTATTACCAGAATATCAAAGCACCTTACCACGTAATAGCAAACATTTAAAAAACAATAAAAATAAATGAATACCGGCACCGATATGCCGGTATCTGTAAAAGCAACGTTACCGGAACCGTCACCGGCACCGGCGCCTACATTTTCCGGTATGTGTGTGTGTGAAAACGCACACACACACACACAAGCAATTTGGCAAACATAAAAAAACTAAATTTAATAAAAGTACAATTAACCAACAAGCTGCAATGAAACCATGGACCCTTGCTTAACCCAGCTCTACTAGCCATCCCGGTAATTAACACCTATATTTAAATAATAAGAATTCGGTTAATCTTAAAGTACCTTTTGATAAACATGCAATATACAGGGTTATTTTAAAGTAAATATATTCCTTTTACCACTGCATAGAATGCCAAAAAAATATATAAAATTTAGTTGAAAAATAATTTGTTTCCAAATACAGGGTGTTAAAGTTTTAGGAAAAGAATGCATTTTTTATCATAACTATCATTTCAGATATTTTAACAAAATTTGGTACACTTTTTTGACCATTACATTACATTTTTTACTGTATTTTTTTTTAATGTTACCGGTGGCGTACAAAAAAGATTTGTATTGATTTTTTTTAAACAAATGGTATGCCACTGCTTTTCTTCGAATCACTAATATTTTCAAAATAATTATTTACTTTGCGGTTAATTTGTTTAATATTAGACAAAAACGAATTTTACATACGAAACACCGTGTTAGATTTTAGTGATTTTGCCATGCATCAAAATGGTTTTTCGTAACAAACAGTGCGTTGTACGAAAAATAACAAAAGACCAAATAACCCTAAAGTTAATGATTATTTTAAAAATAATGAAGATTCTAAAAAAAGCAATGGCATATTTTTTTAATGTTTTTTTATTTAATACAAATCTTGTAAAAAGACCACTGGTTTCTTTTTTTTCTTAAACTTGTACAATAAAAAAATGTAATGAATTGATCAAAAGAACTGCTAAATTTAGTGAAAATATCTGGATTTGTAGGAAAGATATAATAATAACAGGCATTTTATCTTAAAACTTTAACACCCTGTATTTTGGAAACAAAGCGTTTTCCGACATAAGTTTATTTTAAAAACTATATTATTTTCTTGCATTATATACAGTATTAAGCAAAATATATTAACCTAATAATAACCCTGTATATTTTTTGCCTTTAATTGAATTATACAAAACGAATTAAGCTATTACAATAAAAAAATCTCTAGACAGAGACAGAAATAACACTAAAAACGATTTAAAAGATAAATCTCCAACAAAAACCGAGATTGATTCGTAAAAGTGATATACAAAAAGACGCTGTAAAGTGCAAAAGAAACACCTCAAGTTCAATTTGCACTTAAAAGTCCGTAGAAAAAGCGAAGGCAGTCTTTATCCGAGATGACGAGTGATCAATCAAAGGGACAGAATAGGGTTTAAAGAGCGAAATAGGAGAGGTTTGTCCTGGACCTTTTATACGCTGCAGCAACGCGCTTTTAATGTTCTGGAAGCTATCCGATTTCTTGGGATTTAAGCGGCACGCTAAATTTAATTTCTGATGTTATTGTTTGGCTGTAATAGTAAAAGCAACGGACAGCTTGCTAGATTAAATTGTAATAAAAGATCTAAGAATAGTAAAAGTGATATTTTTTTACGAATGGAAAGTTTGACGGCACGAGCCGCGAGTGCGGCAATCCCATGAGTGAAAAAGACGCTTTATTCATGTGCTACATAATATATTATTTTTCATGACCATATAAAAATTTCCAGAATACCAATTTATACATATTTTAATTATCTAAACTTATTAGTTTTAATCACAGCCATTATATGGCAACAAAAAATCATGGCCTTCTTATTTTGTAAGAGATAATTATTCTCTTTATAGCTATGCATTTATTATTTAATTTTAGAAAATTGTATTTACTAACTTTTTGTAGAAATGATACCAAAACGGTATAAATTCCTTTTTAATTTCTTTGTCATCCAAATTCATTATTACCATTTTTTTTTGATAGTTTCTATTAGATTTATTTGCAAACTGTCAAATGTTAAATCTAGTGACACATGAACTAAAAGAAATAATGACGAAATCAAAGGTAACTTAACCGTTTGGTTGATGTCGCGTTTACTGTTACATTGCCTAAATTGATATTTAAGTCTATTGCAGTAGGCATTGAAACAAACCACTAATTCAAAGTGTAAAAAAGCTTTGAAGTGTTAAAAAAGTTACTTTTTTAACACTTTATGTAGTGTACTATAATAAAGTACTTTAACTGTTTAGCACTATTGACTCCTAAAATTATAATCGACACACAGTGCTGCGAGCTTATGAGACTGTTGGATAAACTTAATAATTTCAAAACTTTTTTCAAACAATACAGATAGACATATCAAATGTGTTTTTTTTTTGTAAAGCTTTTTGGACGATCTTTATATTGTGATATAATATAAATGATGATAAATTAAAAGTATTATACTTTTTAATAACCGATTCAAAAACTATAAAATTAACCCAATAAGCTAATAATTTTATTAATTTTGTAATTGAAAAAGTTAAGGGGTGTACATTTATACTGTAGTCCAAGTACATACAGTGTGTACCAGGATAGGTGTTACAAAGAACAAATGGACCAAACATTTTTGGTTCTTAAATTGGCATGTTGGGAAGACTGGTTGCATGGCCTAAATCTACGAAATACAAAATTTACCTTCGATTGGAATTATACAAGGCGAGTGATAGGTAAAAAATATGAAAAATACTAAAGAGTAAAGCACTTTTTATTTTAAAAATATAGCAAAGTTGTATGTGTAAATGTTGTAAAGTATTTAAATATAAATTTAAGGCATTAAAGCAAAAAAATTATGAAAGAATATTTCAAAAGTTGCTTTGTCTTGCCAAGTATATAGAATGGTATGTGTTAATGTAAAATATGTAAAAAATGACAATTTCTTTTCGTTAATACTTTAAGTTTAAATTTTGACATACAATTTAAGTCTCTACAATTTATTTTTATAGAATTAAGTTTTAATTTTAAAAATAAAAATACCTTCGAACTTTTGGACATTTTTTACATTTTTACTTATAACTTGTCCTATATAATACTAATCGGAGTAAAATTTTATACAGCGTGTCTACTTAAATTCGTTCCATATGGAAAACCTTTTTATTATTAATTTAAAGAAAAAAAAGTTATTTTTATAAAAAGTTCTGCATGGTCTAGAACCTGAAATGCAATCCTTAATTTTTGCAATGGTATACGAGGTATGTCAAAAAATATAAATTTTGCTCAAGAGGAAAGTACCCTTATTGTTTATATTTTTATAAATTTTTATAAAGATAAAATGTTAAGAATTAAAAATAAAATTAAAATATAAAAACTTGTTTATTTTTTGAAGAACCTTTTTATAATTTTTTTATGGAGCACAATATATTTTATTACGGCTTTAAAATCTACATAAAAAAATAACCCAATAGCAATTGTAAAATTATACATTAAACAGCAAGAAAAGTCAGATAAACACCAGGGGTTAAGTTTAAAAAATATAACTATTTCAATTTATCGTAAAAAAACAAATAAAAAAAAGTACATTCTTGTAATATTTACAAAAAGAAGGGTAAAAGAATAACAGCAATTGCAGTAAATCCAAAACTAGTGCGCTAAATAAGGATATAAATTTGGTATTTAGGGCAGTACGGTGGCGAAAGCAAAATTTTAAATCTTTTTTAAAACATCCTAGGTTTTAAAAAAGATTTAAAATTTATAGATAGATAGATAGATAGTTTTGGTTATAACTACCTAAATGCATAATACACACACTGTTAAAATGTTTACGATTCACCACGTCTAACAAGAGATATTTGCAATTAAAAATGATTTTATTTGCACATGTTGCATAAGCGAAGGGCGAAAAAAGGACAGGTTTTTAATTTAATTTCCTGAAGAAATTTTACCGTTATAACGAGAAACTAGTATATTAAAAAAAAGGTATTTTGAACAATTCAACCAAAACAATAAAAATTATTGATCACGCCGTTCAAATAAAAATAAATTACACATTCAGAGGATAACTTTTAGTGGAGGGGCTATAAGATACATCGCGAATAAATGAAAAGGCAACGTTAGAATCTGCATCCCCTAGTGACCGCATTTTCTGGGTCAAATCTCGATGGATTGCCAATCTTATTACCTGCGCGAAACAAAAGTTATATTTCATGAGCAAAAAACCGGTTTCTGCGCAAGCAGAGTTGAGGGTAGACGCACCTGGCGCCCAACCGACTATCCGCATTATCGGAAAGAATTTGTCGACGGCGTCCTGGTTTTCTGTTCGAAGTACGGTAGCTAATGAGCGTCACGGTCAGACCGCGGACGGAATGAACGGGGTGCCGGTGTTTGTATTTTATCACGGCTTTTAAGTGCGCATGTTTCCACCCATCCATTTGTTTACTGCGCGAGGTCGTAAAAATCAGAAAAATGCTTCTTGCCACTGCGGATATAAATGTAGGTTATATATGGGGTCAACCCGCACAGGGCCAACTCAAGGGAAAGTATCGTCTGAGGCTGCTAAGATTTTGGCGCTCAAGCTAAGAAATTTAGTTTATTATAATATAGCCTGTACTGTACTTTTAAGTTATATTTCATGTAATGCAATTAAATGTTATGTAATTTAAATGGGCAATGATTGAGCTAATTTTCAGTCAAAAAGTTTATTTAAAAGTGAAGTAAAAACCAAAAGAATCTATTCTGGTTAAATAGTGTGTTTTATACATACAGTGAGTACGCGTGGGTTGAACCAATAAGGTATGTTAATTAGTTAATTTCTCGATAAATTTTAAGCCATGCGTTTCTAACGAGCAAGTTGGAAAGCACATACTTTATACTTTGTGGATATTCAGTACTTTCTTGGAAAGAAAATATAAAGGGTTTCTTGGACACGACTGTATACATATTGCGAGTGAGGGCGCACTGACAAAATACCACGCGCGACACACTAAACAAGTTTTGGGAAACCCAGTTATAAATGACTGAATTTTTATTAAATATAACAAGTATATTTTTGCTTTAAAGGAAAAACAAAATTTTATGTAAACCTGGATCATTTTGGCGCCCCTAAAAATAGGCTGCCTGAGGCGATTGCCTCTCTCCGTTACCCCTCGGACCGGCCTTGAACCCGCACCATTGTTCAACATGAAGATGTAGTATTTTTTTTATTCTCTTTATTATTGCAGTCACTTCCAGTGTCAATTATTTTTTCTTTTTAACAAATTGGCACTAACAGTGGACATATTACATTTTTAATACTTGTTTAACTATGGTGTTCCATAATTAGTTATACCAAAAAATCATAACACAACAAAAATAATTTAATGTTTACGTTTGCAACGCGAATAAACTGTGAGTAACATGGGGAGTAGGAGAATATAAACTCAACGTTGCCAGATTAGTATGTATGTATCTCTATGGAGAGTACAGTAGTGTAAGGGGTACTCTCCTCTACCTAAAACGCCAACGTTGAATAAATAGGCAGGCGAAAGCTAGGTAATAAGAAAATACTTGTTAACTGGACTGTCGCGGAATCTTAACAAAATTTAACATACCTGCGTAAAAAATAAAATAAAGGCAATATACCATTATAACGTTGAAACAAAGACTAAAAAAACTAAGTTGATTTATTTTTAAACTTTCAAGTTAGGCCCCCATTAATGGATTTAAATTAAAACTATTAACATAAAACTTTTTTTTCTTAAAAATTAAGAATTTTTGACATAAGTTCTTTAAGTCACTACAATATTTTTGTTCATTGGTTTTAAACACCAATTTGATTGTAAATATTATGGTGTGTCAAATTAAGTAATTTTAAAATGAAAATGTAATATATTTTGTAACTGACATAAACAAAAATCGCTAGTAATTTAGTTGTTAGTTGCACAAATTAAAATGGTTTATGCTGAATAACTAATTGCAAAAAAAGAAAATATATACTTAAATTACTTGATTTTTCCAGATAAATGTTAATCTAAAAGTTTGTTGCTGCTCACAAATTTTTTTGTCAAGGTGTAAAGTCAGCAACAAATTATAAATCAAAGGTATAGAGAGATTAGAGTTCGGGTAACTCACATAAACCGGTTTCGCTAAATTACACTCGATTTGTCTAGATAAATGTTAATCTAAAAATTTGTTTCTGCTCACAAAATTGTTTGTCAAGGTATAAAGAGTCAGCAACAAAAAAAAAATAAATAAAAAACCGAAAATACAGAAAATAATTACATTATTTATTCTACTCTCAGATTGTATCATTTTCGTCAAAAAATTACTATTTATTAAAAAAGAATTTTTATATTTTGAAAAGTTTGGAAACATTTTTAAACGTAAAGTTAGATTACAGGTATACAGTGTGGCCCAGAATTGGTGTTACAATAGGACAAATGAAACAAAATTTTTAATTTTAAATCGGCATTTTGAAAAAACTGGTCGCATGGTCCAAAACAAAGATATGCAAAATTTTTACTCCTATAACATTTACTTATACAATTTTGTTCTATTTTTAAAAATAAAAATACTTACAACTACTTCATTTCTCATACTTTTAGTTATAACTTGCCCTGTATATCACCAATAGAAGTAAAATCTTTGTATTTCTTTGTTTTGGACCATGCGACCAGTTTTCCCAAAATTCCGATTTAAAATTTAAAAATTTTGTTATATTTGTCCTCTTCTAACACCAATTCTGGGTCACACTGTATACCTGTAATTAAACTTTCACATTTAAAAATATTTTTAAACTTTTTAAAATATTCAAAAATTCTTTAAAAATTACACAATATACAAGTATGATGAAAAATATCAATATTTTGTGATTTTTCTTTTTTTTAATTAGCAAATACTTTTTATTGCATTTTAAAAAAATTTACAAAAAAAATAAGACTTTAGCGAACCATTTTTATTAAAAAAAAAAAATAAATCAAAATGGCGGTTGAAAGTTTTCAACTACTTTTTAAAAGTAAGTTTTCATAATAACGGCTAAATATTTATTGATAAAAAAACAGTATATTAAAAATGGTAAAATACTTATCTGCTTCAAATTTCAGCTTAATCAAACTATTTTTGTAAAAGTTTTTTTTTTCTACTTTTCTCGAAAATTTTTAAGATTAGGGGAAAAATGGTTATAACATAAGTTGTAGGTTTTTTTAATGTCAACAATTTTAACAACTTTTAAATTATTTTTTTTTAATAGGAGTTACTGTTTAGCTTGAAATTGCAAAAAACCCTTTTTACGCATAAAAGCACCCCCCTTCACTTCCCAACGCATTATTTTGGTTCGGAAGTGTTTTTCTTACAATGTTATGGTGCACTTAACAAAACAATACCAATAGTTTGCTGTAAGGCCAATTTTTTATGGCCTTTTCTACTGCTATTCCGCCTGAGCTATAATTAAAATATGCGTAGAGAAAATTACCCAGCAAAAATTTTAAACTCTTTATAATTTCATCTTTATAAGAGCTTATAAAAACTAAATTAACCGCACACACTCTTTGATCTTTTTAACCAAGAAATACTTCTGTTTTCAATACTATCTTTCTCATACAAAAAGGCATTATTAAATTTTTATCTAAACTGCTGCTCAATTCAACTGCAACTGGAAATTTTTTGGTAAATTTCAAATCGTTATTACTCTTAAATAAAATGCAATAGAAAAATGCGGCTTTTACCGTTTTGTAGGATAACTTTTTGGAAAAAATGGCCATTTCACTTTGTGTAAATTTTCTCTTGTTTTTATTATACAGGGTGTAATAGAAAAGTCCGTTTTTTACAAAAACTTTGTCAAGAGCGACATTCTACAAAAAAAATAGTTTTTAATTTTTAATTATATAGTGTTATTCGGTAGACCATTTTGAAAAAACAAGTTTGTCAGATTTTTGATATCTGCTCCATTTTTCATGTTATAATTTTTTAAATTGATTTTCATATTGTACACCCTGTATTTAACAGTTTATCACAGCGATTAATTTTTTTAGATAATTTTAAATGTACATAGGTACCATTTTAAAATTGTATTAGAATTTTATTTCTAAAAAAATATTAACGCGTCAGTAGCGTCGCAAATTTAATTAAATTGTATTTTGGTAAAATATCAATTCCCAATGTTTCTGTGAGCACCACATATTCTGTATTTAAGATTTTAATTGTTTTTATACAATTTTTAGAAACTATAGACATTTATCTCGGGACGGTTTTTTAATTTTTAAAAAAGTTATCAGTGGCATAGATATAATTTTTCTTCTGAATGCTCTTTTTACTTACCAGAGGATTATTGCATGGAAGTAATAATTTGTGATTCAGGTTATTTTAGGGCATTTATCGATTAGTTTAGAATAGATAAGAAAATATTGCTTTTATTAAATAATTTACTGCGTCAAAATTGGGTTGGGTTTTTTAGCTAAACAAACTAAAAACCGTTTTTTTTATTTATGTTGTTTTTTAACTTTAATGTAACAAACCCGTAGTAACAAGACTAAGAAAATGGCTGATGCTTTAATATGTAGAGTTTGTGTGAATTCAGGTTAAGATGGTATTTAATTGTTTTAAAGGTCTTATAAAGCTGGGAAAGCGAAACACGTGTCATATTTTTAAAATTTATATAAAATTTGACTTGACTGATCGCGACCCTATGTTTATACTATATTTTAATTTAAAAATAAGAAGGTGGTTGGACAAGGAAATAAATGTAATAAGTTGTTGGATTTAACCTTTAAACCAGGGTTTATCAACCTTAAAAAAACTTTCTTTAAATAAAAAAATTGTTGTATTTAGTTAAAAGAAAATAGTTAATAGCGTATTTTAAAAAAATATACCGGATCAGCTAAATAACATAACATATAGACAATGATTAAAAATCCTTTGTTGTTGGTTCACTCGTCGTATACCTTTAGCTTTTCCGGCAGGTAAAAAATGTAAATTTGAAAAATAAATATTGCTAAATCTAAAAGTATTAATATTGCCCTTAGTGTTACCAAATACCGGGTGCCCACGAGATCACTTTCCGGCTGCCATTTTTTATTTCTTTATCGATACCAACAAAATTTAAAGAGTTATAGACTAACAAAAAGTCATTTTTAGGTGTATACGTTAGGCTTTTACGACTTCCGGTTTTACCGGAAATGACTGGAACTTTTGATTTTTAAATGGGACACCCTGTAAATTTATTGTTTTTGGATTCTTTAGATCCGTTTTAGTCGGAATACAATATTTTTTAAACAAATTTCTATTTTATATCTAGAGTGCCCTGATCATTCTAAAATCACATCTCATACTTTACTTACTTTTAAGGAAAATACGAAATTGATTTTATCTTTTTAAACTTTTTTATTAGAGGGCTATAAACATAATTTTTTAGGTTTTACCCTAACTGAAAAACCAAAATAGGACCGTATCACTTTCATAATATCTCCAAATGCAATATTTTAAAGCGAATCCAACGATGTAAAACACTACGACACTTTACTTTATTTTCTTTTAAAAACAACAATTAACATGTAGGTAAATTATCTTTTTGATGCTCAATGGCCTACGTTGCAATTTATCGTAGTTGCTATGAAAACAAAAACTAATAAAAATTTAGAATTTGTTGTAAAAACAATTGCTTGTGTTCCGTTAAAAGTTTAAAAAATAAAACATAATTTTTGTGTTACGATGATATAATAATTTTAAGTTAAATTTGGTACTTAGAAATTTTTTTATTTTTAATACCAAATTTAACCTAAAATTATTTTAATATCGTAGGAAATACATAAACACAAACTAATGTTTTTATTTTTTAAACTTTTAACAAAACACAAGCAATTGTTTTTACAACATATCATTTAGTTTTTGTTTTCATGGCAACTAAGATAAATTAAGACGTACGCCATATACGTTTTAAAAGATTATTTACCTACATAATAAATGTTGTTTTTAAAGGAAAATGAAATAAAGTGTCTTAGTGTTTTACATCGTTGGATTCGCTTTAAAATACTGCATTTAGAAATATTATAAAAGTGATATGGTCCTATTTTGATTTTTGAGCTAGGGTAAAAAAAATAAACAAGTAAAGTTTTGAGCCCTCTAGTAAAAAGTTTTTAAGATGAGAGATAAAATTGATTTCGTATTTTTATGAAAGTTAGTAAACCATAAAGAGTGATTTTAGAATGATAATGGCACTCTGG
Source organism: Listronotus bonariensis (assembly GCA_014170235.1). NCBI lineage: Eukaryota > Metazoa > Arthropoda > Insecta > Coleoptera > Curculionidae > Listronotus > Listronotus bonariensis. Next base: position 17,106 of record JACEGR010010456.1, read on the forward strand.
ATGTAAAATAAAAATTTAATTTAAAAATAAAATTTGACCAACATTTCTAAAATATACGGAGAGTCCCATTTAAAAATCAAAAGTTCCAGTCATTTCCGGTGAAACCGGAAGTCTTAAAAGCCTATCGTGTACACTTAAAAATGACTTTTCGTTAGTCTAACAACCCTACCCAAATTTCGTCAGTATCGATAAAGAAATAAAAAATGGCAGCCGGAAAGTGATCTCGTAGGCACCCGGTATATTATTTTCTAACATGATTTATCGCTTTTCCGTTTTATTTAACGCATTTCTTGATATGAATGTTGAGGATGTGACATAGAATAGAATACACAAAAAGGTATATAATCTTAAAAATGGCTCTATAAAAATTATTTAAATATATATATATATATATATATATTTGAAAAATTTGTTTTCTGAACCCTTGAACTATATTCTTAGTTTAAATTCTTGGGATTTAGGTCCAAATTGAAAATTAAAAGGTGTTTTTAGATTTTCATTTTATTAATTTTTTCAAACGTTTCGGCATTATGCCTTCTTCAGTGAATTTATCTAAAAACTAAATGACAAAGTTGCTTTTTACATTATTAAAATTAATATTACGGGTTATTTTTTTCCTTGATTTTACATTAACATTAAAAATATAATTTTGTTTTTGCTTACCTTGCAAGGAAATTAGTCCAATTGTGTCAGTTTTTTCAATTAAAAACACATATATCTACACTAAAACAATACAAACATTTTAAAACTTAAGACGTGTACAGTTAAAATTTGTTATTAATACTGAAAAAGCAAGAAGTTCTCTTGGTATTTGATAAAAGGATAAGAATTCAAGAAACGGATTTTTGTTATTATTAATATATGTGAAAATATTTAATTATTTTTACCCTTTTTGGTACTTGTTGTTTTTATTTAAAATTATATGGAATAATGCAAAACAATTTATTTAATTAGAAATGTGATATTATTTTTATTTAATTTTTTAACTTTTAAAGAGTGAAATAGAAAACATTGGCTTGGTACTCATATTATGTATCTAATTAATGACGTTATAATAACATTGACTTAATGTTTTTATGTCTGTGTTAGCATTAATAGAGTGTTTATGTTTTTTTATAAAAGCATTTCTAAAAATTCCCTTTTCTTGTGATTGGGTTCTGTTTTTAAAATTTTCGTATCGTCATAGTTAAAGGTATGCTTTTTTCACATTCATGTTTCGTTAATGCCGTTTTGTTTTTCTTGTCGTATTTATGACCATTTAACCGGTTTTTAAGATATTGTGTAGTTTGGCCGATATAAACACCTGGGCAATTGTTACACGGTATTTGGTATATAGTGTGTGTCTTTTGATGTTTAGGAGTTTTGGTTTTAAGTGTGCTAAAGAATTTTTTTGAAGAATGTTGTGACTTTTGTGGCAAATGTCAATATTGTGTTTTTTAAGTTAGATTGCAAGTTTTCTGATAAGCCCTGAACGTATGGGATCGATAAGTAGTAATTTGATTTTTCACGCGCTACATTGTGGTTGGAGATATTTGCTAAATATCTTTAGCTTTTTAATAGCTTTAGCTTGGTGTTCCCGACTGCTAAGTTTTATGGCTCTATCAGCCAAACCAACAATTACCGACTTTTTTTGGGACATTGGGTGTAGCAAATATCTCCAACCACAATGTAGCGCGTGAAAATCAAATTACTACTTATCGATCCCATACGTTCAGGGCTTATCAGAAAACTTGCAATCTAACTTAAAACACAATATTGACATTTGCCACAAAAGTCACAACAATCTTCAAAGAAATTCTTTAGCACACTTTAAACCAAAACTCCTAAACATCAAAAGACACACACTATATACCAAATACCGTGTAACAATTGCCCAGGTGT